>PVJN01005919.1:0-78412 GCA_004026805.1 Lasiurus borealis | reverse complement strand
TACATACACTCAAACGGACAGAATCCTTTCTAGTTGCTGTGGCTGGCATTTTATTCCAGTTTAAGGAAGACCCGAACTACCCTCAAAGACTTCCTTAAGCACATCAGAGTTTCTACTGTGGGTTAAGGCAGTGTTTTGGGCAGCCACAAGCCATCTGTGAAATCAATTTAGTGTTGAGAGACAAACAATTTTTAAAAATGAAGTAGAACAGAATAGAAAATGTCAGAATACATTACAGGTAGTAAAGGTAAGTATGTTTCATGACACTTTTGTTTTAGTTGTTTATGTGAGTATATACTGAGTATGGATACTTAATGTGGGTTATAGGCAAAAGAAAAAAGGTTTGAAAGCCACTGAGTTAAGGCATTTCAATGAAAACATGGTTTGGGGGTAGATGTCTCAGAGCACATAGTCATTTTGTTATATGTGGTGGAGCAGTGGAAGATGTTGCTGGGGTGTTTATAGCCAAAGTACAGGAGGAGCGAAACCTGACCTAATCCAGAATTATGCTTAATGGTGGACCTGCTCTTTGACCCTAACTGTGACTAAGATATACCTAGGGGTACTACTTGTGGGATGAAGGGCAAAAGGGAGAGGAATAGAGAGGAGAGATAAGGGGAAAAAGTAGGGGAGTATCAGAGTGAAATAATGTGAGTCACAGCAAAGGTTGGGGTTCATATGTGAAAAAGAGGAAAAGAGGAGAGAACCCAAATTTAGAGATGTTTAGGATGAGGCTTGGCAGATAGAATCACTGTTAAAAAAAATGGCTTTGGCTGCCAGTAACATAAGCTAGATGAAAGGTAAGAAAAATTGAAATTCTTTTAGGAAGAAGGGGAAGATATTTTGTTGAGTAAATAACCAACAAAGTTCACTACCTACAAGAAATATTTAAAATGTTGATAACATTTTTCTAATAGTTCTAATGGATTTAATATTGAATATTTCTATCGTCAAAATAGTTTCATCTTTAGAGACATATTATGCCATTCTTCTTCTCACAGAAGAATGGCTCTGGAGGCTTTTAAATAAAAAAAAAAAATCAAGTACAGAGAGCTTCTATTTTCCATATAGTTTGCCACCAAAAGAAATCTTAATTTTTTACTCAAAAATAACATGTCGCATTCACTCCCGCAAAGACAATGCACAATGATTGACCTCTGTTGGGAAAGATATCATGAGAGAGAACCACTAGCTGTTGTGCAGAGCTTTATTTCTCTCCCTGACCACCTCCCGCCCCCCCCCCCCGACATAAACACACTAAGAAGTTTTATACTCAGCATTATCCTCATGCCAACTTGCCAACTTTCTGCATCACAACACAAAGACATTGCTGGTTAGGATCATTCTAGCCTGAAGAAAGGCAAGCATGAAGCCAGCAGGCTTAGATGAGATGCACACTGTTTGCTGAATGGCCATGGTGTTTTGAGGGTTCCCTTTATGAAAGACTAGCATAAAGTCAACAGGCCACAGTTGCTCAAATCTGGGCTTTGGTTACATTGCCGCCACCAGCCACTTCCCCACCCAGGAGAATTACAGCTAAGAGTGGTGTTTCAACTACATCCCCAGGGGAGTGTTGAGTAAGAAGAAAAGCATGCTAGGTCTCCAATAAATCATTTCTGGAAAAAGGACACTTCAGGAAAATTAAACAAAGTGCAGAAAAGCCTTAGCTTGCAATCTGTTTCAGAATTTGAGTGATGGCTTTCCTCCCTGCTTAGACAAACACCGAGCAGGAAGCTCTGAACAGGAAGAAAACTTCTGTCCAGAGCATAGAAGAGAATAGCTAAGGATGACTTTCACTGATCCTCTCCTGACCATTTTAAGGAATGAAGGCAGCTTGTTCTTTGACTCTTTCCAATTGAACGTCTGATTATTTTTACAAGCTTTGTGGTGTGGATCCGACAACTCTAGAAATCTAATGAGCCTGGAATGTAGTTTTTCAAAGCTCAGCTAAATCCCCAAATAGTTTAACCAGTTTCCTCTAGTGCCCTGACTACAATGTGCAGGTAAATAGCTCTCCCTGGGATATCTATCTGCCTGTGGAGGGCCTATGGGAAAGTAACGTGCATATCTCGCTCACCAGTATTTGTAAATACCTTGTGATGTTGGAGAAACAAACCCTTCTGTGTGCACTTTGTGATTTTCTATTTGCTGAACTTTGCTGTTGTCCTTCTGCCTTACTTTTCCTCTGCTGCACAATTGCAATGCTCAATTGTCTATTAACAACGATGTCAGCCCGAATTTATTAGCAGAGCTTGCTGCTGGCTGCCTCCATAGCAACCAGCTGAAAATATTATAAGGACTTTCCCCATGAGCCCATACTGAACAAAAGCACATCACCACCTCTTTCTGTTTTAACATTTGTCTATCTCAAAATGAGCTGGACAAAATTGAGAAAATATTTTTCAGCTGGGAACAGCAATAATCAACCAGGTCAAATGCTAGGCCTGATTTCTTTGGATGCCCTACAGATTGCCATCTCCCTCTAATGAATGATTCGTGCCATTCACCTGGAATCTGTCACTTAGGTTATTTGAGTTTCTATTCTGCACTTCCTAAAATTGACATTGCTAATAGGAATAAATTCTTATAATAGGTGCGAATTCAATGAGCCAGTTGATATATTTGACTAAATATTTTCTGTTATGTTTTTAAAATAACCTTTTAAAAGTTCAAAAGCCCCTTAGGATATTAACTAGCATTTTGAAGAAAGCCTAAGGAACTGATTTTCATTCTCTTCTAGGAGTCCTTCAGCTTTAAAATGCTGAATTTATGATTCTATGCTACCATATTCCCAGTAGGAGAGTCTAGATAATTATTTTTTTCTGAAGATTAAAGAAATTCATTAGGCACTGACTAGGTAATGCAAATTTATGCATAAAGTAAACAGAATAGCGTGACTCTGTCATCACTGAATAATACCTTGCACACACTAGGTACTCCCAACCCTTTCTTTATTCTTGGCAGCTGTACATTTTTAATTACTAGTTTTGTAATTACACAAACTATATGCAACAGGATTTTCAAATAGATGGCTCATTATATTTTATAGCTTATATAGCTGTAACATGTTTAGAAGGGAATTTATTACCTTCATGTTTGATAGGATGAGACCTGTCATTCTCATCATCTTACACAGGGTCTCCTTGTTCAGTGATGTATGTGCATGGCTTCCTAGAGAATTACTAGATTGCCCTTGTCCCTTTCATTATACAGAAGCAGATGTTAGAAGAACGAATGAGAAGAACCATATAATTTCTCTGCAAATATATTCCAAACCAGACAGACAAACATAAAACCAAAGAATTTTTGCTCTATTTGACCTTAACCATGCTAGTTGTGTTCAGTATCTTCTCTGCTGAGGTCCAGACCCTACGTAGTTGAATGCAGACCAGGTGATGTACTCTTTGTTTCACAGGAGACAAAGGGCGCCCTCACAACTCTTGGTTTTATAGGCACTGGCCTGTATCCATCCTTTTTTTTAAAAAAAATAATTCTTAGTTGTTGAAAGTATTACATATGTCCCCCTTTTTTCCCCATTGACCCCCTCCAGCCCTTCCCCCTCCTCCCCACCCTTCCCTGCGACCCCTCCTTCCCTGTCTTCCCTCTAAGTTTCCGCTCTCTGTTCCATGCTTCCATGTCTCTGGATCCACTCGTTCATTAGTTTATTTTGATTATTACTTAGATTCTACATTGTAACCCTTGCCAGCTTACCCAGTCAGTTCTCTATCTTCTGAGGCTTGTTGTCTGGTTCACACTCGCTTCTGATTCCTGACTTTCAGTAATCTACAAAGGCAGCCCGGGTGCATTCAGCCTGGGATCTCTTTGGACACCCACCATCATCTCACATTCATTACTATGTGCCCTATAAGCAGTGTGCTCCACATGGATCATCTCACTTAAACTTCATAACAACCATGTGAGTCAAGTACTGTTAATCAGTATTCAGGTTATTAAGAAGACACATAGAAAATAAGAGGTGAAGTCATGATTTGAACCCAAGCAGTCTCTCAGCTGCTATTCTCCACCTCCTCCCAACTCTTGCTCAAAAGGAGAATTGAATATGAGTCACTTGGGTAGGAGATAGGCTTTCTAACCATATTGAGTTGTTACCTGTCTCAGGGAGGGTATAGGTCTAGCTACATAGGATGATTCTGTTTTCCAATAATGTATTTTTTTATTATTATTGATTTTTTTTTTACAGAGAGGAAGGGAGATGGATAGAGAATTAGAAACATCAGTGAGAGAGAAATATGAATCAGCTGCCTCCTGCACACTCCCCACTGAGGATGTGCCTGCAACCAAGGCGTGTGCCCACAACCAAGGCACATTCCCTTGATCAAAATTGAACTTGGGACCCCCAGTCCACAGGCTGATGCTTTACCCACCTAGCCAAACTGGTTAGGGCTGTCTTCCAATAATCTTTTAATTTTCTTAGTGGTAAGAGGCTTCATTCATATTCTTTGTATTCAAAATTGGCTTTTTATCTTTTATCCACACTATAGGCCACAATAGTCCAGATTGTATTCCTTATGGGCTACCACTTGTACAACTCCCTTTTCATTTGTACAACAAAAGCTCTGGCTTGGCCTTGGCTTTTAGGTGAAGTCATTTTAGAAAAAATACAAGAGCCACAAAAATAGGGTTTAAAAAAATGACAAACATTGCGAGCATTCATTTTATACTCCCACAATCTTTATTTTCCAATTGCTCTTAGTTGAAAACAAAAGCTGCAAGAGATCTTAGAAAATAGTGGACTTTTAGAAATACTCAAAACTACCTATAAACCAAATACTCGCTGCTACATTTTTACTCCACACAAAGCAGATAATATTAAAGAGATTTGGAAAGAGCTTTATAACTGTATGTTCACTACAAAAACCTAAGCACACACAAATAAATAAAAATCATGAATAACAAATAATTGGCATACTTTTTTTTTTCAAATAAAAACGATAAAAGACTAACGTAGGGGTTCAATTAAGAGCTTACTGGCTTTTACTAGGTAGCATTTTCTAGTAAATTTCTCTCTCAGTCTAAACAGTGATATTACAAAACAAAAGAAAGTTCCTCTGAGGAACTATCTTGCCTCCTGGAGAAAATTAAGGCAAGATGATTTCTACTCGGGGTTGCCAGGGTGCAAGGCAGAAATATTGTTATGTAAGGGAATGGCTTACTGACTTGATGAGAATAACAAGAAACACAGTAAAAGTCTTAGCTTGGTTGGAGGTGAAATACTCAGCTACTGAAATATTGCTGTGAGTTCTGAGTGACAGAAACAGGAAGGAAGAATGAGCAATAATACCCCGTATTGCATTTGGCCTGTTAGAAAACCACGTGGTGGGGCATGTGACAAACTCTGTCCCTGCTTTTGCCTTAAGGTGCTTCTCATAAAATCTTAAACCACATCCAGTTTTTTTGTCAAGTGAGTCATATGTCTGATTCTGACAGAAGATTCTGATGGCAGGGGTCTAGTCTATTTTTTACACAGCTATGTTGTGAGCATAGTAGATATTCAATGAATGAATTTGCACACCTCAGGGTCCAATCATCTAAGACCAGACTGAGAAATATTTTGCCCTTCACCTAAACAATGGTGATGAAAAATGAAAGAAAAAGACATTCAGTAGAAAAGGCCATCTGTTATCTGCCATAATAACTGAGTTACTTTGTTCAGATTCAGTTTGTATTTGTGGCATCTTTGCAAAGAAGATGCCAGAATATTATAGCTAAATAATCATGTTTTTTGTGTATATATGTGTGCATGTGATTGTTTTTAGATGCAGATAGACAAGATTCTATAGATATTGCCATGGCTATGGTTGACTTTAGTTAACTTTCCATCAAGCCTCCTGTAATCCTAATTCTACTGATTTAGCACTAATTATTTAGAATTATAGGAAGCAAGTTTGACTCATAAACAAAATAGCCCATCCCCACTAATAATGTAGCTCAGTGATAATAAGGGGAAAGTAATCTGGGAAGGTCACTCCTCCACTCCAGAAATCTCATGACATCTAAATTGGGAGTTGGTGGCCATGTAAACAAAGTCAAATTACCTTCCAGCAAAAACCTCAAACTACTTGCTTGAGATGGTTTCGGGTAGATGACCTGAATCCAGATCAAAATCAAAAGCCACAAAAATACTGAAATAGCTGACACAGAGACATAGTCATTACAGGAAGCTTAGGAAGTTTCAAAGAAAGCTTAAAAAAGAAAAAGAAAGAAGAAGAAAAGCTATACATCAAGAGAAGCTGGTGGCATTGCTCATCCCTCGTGGAAATGTTGATGACATCCACTGAAGAGGAAGGGGAAGGAGGTAGAGGGCAAAACAAGAAGCCTAGACAGGGACAAAACAGGAAACAGGAGTGCTGATGAAACTGAACTGTACATCGGGAAGACAGCAAAGCCACAAAGCTGGCAAAGACACCGGAAGAGGACAAAATGAAAGTAGTGAGGGACTCAGCGAGAACTATGGATTAAATAATACATTTACAAATAGATAATGAAGTCTCAGTTCTCCTACTGAAATGACCTGGAAACAGGCGTAGGCCTATTACAGTTATTCCAGGGCTGTTCCATTGTACTAGATTTACATCAAATATTACTTGAGATAAATGGACCTTCAAATGTAGAAAATTTTGTTTTTGTTGTTATATAGAAATGTCTATACCTCTATAGTAATAGGTGAATAGATTTGCCAAGAATATGAGTAATATTATCTCATTCTCACAAGTCTTAGGAAGTATGTAGTTTACCATCCTTAGTTCCTAGATGCATTCTCTGAGGTTGTATCATTTGTTAGGGGTCAAATGGCCAGTGCAGGATAGTCTCAAGACATGAATTTCTTACTCTCAACTTCACAATCTATATTCTAGCTGTCATTTCATCTTGCTTCCCAAGTATAGAGCCATTTGATCAATACATGGCATTCTACTGAACATAGTGAGCCGCCTCTGGTTCATTTCCCTTTATATTTGATCTATTTTTCAGAATTGCTGTTATTTTCCTCTGCCGACCTTTACAGGGAGACACAATAAAATGTCCAGAATTAAGGAGCAACCCAAAGAAGAAAAAAGGAGTTTAGAAATAATAAAGTCTAGAATGGCAGAGTGCTAAAGCCTGCTAGGATAGTACAGATTGTTGATTTCAATTCTCTCGTTAGAGTGAGTAACCTACTGACCCCCAATTAACCATCTTAATAAAAGTAAAATCTTTTGACTGAATGGAGAATGATCAGAAGAAGCTATGTTTCATATATTTATTTGTAATACTTTGGGGGAGTTATTGTATTAATAATCTAATGTAACTATTATTATTTATAAAATAGCAACAATTTGGTATAGGCAAGTGATTTGCCCAAGGTTACATAACATAGTAGATTTTTTTTCAAATTTCTCCAAACCTTATTTCATCCAGGAATTATACTATTGCCAGTAAGGCCCAAATTTAATTGAATTTAAGTTTATGTCACATAGCAATGGTTGTTGTTTTGTTGTTAATCCTCACTTAAGGATATTTTTTCACTGATTTTTGGAGAGAGTGGAAGGGAGGAGGAGAGACAGAGAGAAAATCATCGATGTGAGAGAGACACATCAATTGGTTGCCTCCTGCATGTGCCCCGACCAGGCTGAGGGATAGAGCCTGCAACTGAGGCATGTGCCCCTGACCAGAGTTGAACCCAGGACTCTGCAGCCGATGGGCCAATTCTCTATTCATTGAGCCAAACTGGCTAGGGCAGCAATGGTTGTTTTTAAAAAAATAAAAGTTTTGCTTCAGAATTCAGAGTTGATGTCCATTTGTTGCCATCCTGGTATACAACAGTCAGAGGATACTTCCTCTATCACCAGGACAGTTTTGGATGCTCCACTGCTCTTTCATAATCCAGTTGGTTTGCCATGCTCCTTGGGTTAGGAAATAAGCCCTTCAGGCGCTATTGCACAACATTATTTAAGGACTTAGGAAGGCAAAATTCTAAATGAACAAGGAGATCCACAAATATTCATACAAGTAGGGTCAACTCTTAAAACCAAAGGGATTCCACTGAGAGAACAATTGTGTTGTTAGGAATTTGAGGACAGATGTAGAAAGTTGCTGTGGCCACAATGTGAGGATATTCTTCTGTGTTGAAAAACATTCAGGGATGCCTTTTTTTAATGCTGATTTTCAAGTCCACATGCTTTTTAATAAATGCTCAGGACAAAAATCTGTTGGAGGAACGAGAAGCTACAGCTTAAGTTAGATAGGCTGTGTTCCTAGATGAGACCCATAAGATTTTCTTTGATTTGGGTTAATGGGGCTTAAAGATATTTATGTGATGAAACACCTAAAAACCACGTTGCATTTTATAAAATAAAATGAAATGCAAACACTTATATAATAATAATAATAATTATTATTATTATTATTATTATTATTATTATTATTAGTTGTTGTTGTTGTTAATCCTCACCAGAGGATATTTTTCCATTGACTATTTTTAGGGAAAGTGGAAGAGAGGGGGAAAAGACAAAGAGAAACATCAATGTGAGAGAAACACATTGATTGGTTGCCACATGCCAGGGCAAGGGCCAGGTAAAGAGCCTGGAACCGAGGTACATGCCCTTGATCAAAATCGAACCCAGGACTCTTCAGTCCATAGGACGTTGCCCTATCCATCCACTGAGCCAAAATGGCTAGGGTTAAATTATTTTTAAAAACCCATAATTGTATAATTTTGTATTGAATCAGATACTATCTTAAGAGGATAGTAATGTTATTAAAATCAAATGATTATGAGACATTATGGAGAAAAAACTTAAAATTGAAGTATTTTATCTATTGACTTATTTTTAAAAAATATTTTGCATGGAAAAGACTGCTAGTTGCCTATCCATTCTCCCCTTTCTCTGTGAAAGAACCTCAATTTTCAGCTAGGTGTAAGGCAAAAAGTATATTTCCCAGCCTCCTTTCAAGTGTGGCCACATGATATTTTCTGTCAAAGATATTGAAGCCTACTTCCTAGCTCGGAAGTCCAGAAAGACTGCATAAGGGTATTCAGCTCAGCTGGAAGGGGTCCTTTTTGCTGTTCCTTCTTTTTTTTTTCTTTTGGTCTGCAGTGCAGATGTGACAACTGGAGTGTGACCATCCTTGAGATGGCATTGGTAATAAAAGCCACATGTTAGGATGTGACATCCTGCAATGGCCATAGCTAGATTGTCTCCCTCCAGATTTATTTTATTTGAGAGAAAAAAATTCCCCCAAATTGTGGCTTGCTTTAGACCTAACAGTATACATTTTTCTTTTATGTGCTGAAAACATCTAATCCCAACAGATACATTAGCAATAAAAAAATTTCACCTACAGTCTTAATATTTAATCTTAGAGCTTGATCATATAAAACTACTTGTATGATGCAAGAGTAGAATTTGAACCATAGGTTTTGTTATTATCTGTATGTTTTCTTTGAAAATCCATATAGATAATTATTTAAACTAGTTTATATTTTTAGTTTGGAAAGTCTTGCTCTTAAAAATAAAATAAAAAATGGCACAAGATATTAGCTTCTCCAGCTCTGTCTGTCTGTCTCTCTTTTTTTAAAATATATTTTATTAATTTTTCACAGAGAGGAAGGGTGAGGGATAGAAAGTCAGAAACATCGATGAGAGAGAGGTCGATCAGCCGCCTCCTGCACACCCCACACTGGAGATGTGCCCACAAGCAAGGTACAGTGGTACCTCGAGATACAAGTGTCCTAACATATGAGATTTTTGAGATATGAGCCATCGGGCGAGCGATTTTTTGCTTTGAAATACGAGCAACATTTGAGATATGAGTAATTGCGCTGATCGGCCGGTTGCACATGACCCACCAGTTTACCACGACTCGAGCGTCTCATAGTTTCCCACGCCTCAGTCAGTGTGCTTGTTTACCTCATTGTCAAAGCATCTTTTGTGCATTTACATACTTTATCACATTTCTTTTTATAACCATGGGTCCAAAGAAAGTGAGTGGAAAGGTCAGCGCTCAGAAGAGGATGATGTCTATTGAATTAAAGCGTGAAATCATAGAAAAATATGAGCAAGGTGTGCGAGTGGCTGACTTGGCGAGGCAATATGGGTGTAGTACTTCAACGATATGCACTGTGCTTAAACAGAAGGAGTTGATAAAGGGTATAACGCCAGCTAAGGGCGTTACAATAATTTCTAAGCTCCATAGCTCTCTCCATGAAAAGATGGAGAATCTACTGATAGTGTGGGTGATGGATAGCAGCTTAAAGGAGATACATTAACATAGGGCATCATATGTGAGAAGGCGTGAGCGATTTACAGTGATTTGCTGGAGCAGACCCCTCGCACTTCCATGGAGGAAGCATCGAAAGACTCATTTAAAGCCAGTAGAGGCTGGTTTTATAACTTCAGGAAAAGGTCCGGCATTCACTCCACCATCAGGCATGGTGAGGCAGCAAGTTCGGATGTGAAGGCAGCTGAGGATTACCTCAAAACTTTTTCCAAACTGATAGAAGCCAAAGGATATATCCCCCAGCAAGTCTTCAACTGTGACGAGACAGGGCTTTTCTGGAAGAAGATGCCAAATAGGACTTATATAAAGGCAGAGGAGAAGGCGATGCCAGGCCACAAACCCATGAAGGATAGGCTAACTCTCGCACTGTGCACCATTGTGAGTGGGCCACTGCAAGATCAAGCCACTGCTCCTATACCATTCGGAAAACCTCAGAGTCTTTAAGTCACATAAGATTTTAAAAGATAAACTGCAAGTTATGTGGAGGGCAAATCCGAAGGCATGGGTCACCAGGCAGTTCTTTGTGGAGTGGGTAAACCTGGTTTTTGGCCCTTCTGTTAAGGAATATCTACAGGAAAACAACCTAACCATGCAAGCCCTCCCCGTCCTCAACAATGCTCCTGCTCACCCACCGAACCTCGAAGATGAACTCCTCGAAGAGTTCAATTTTATAAAGGTTGTCTACCTACTCCCAACACCACTCCTATCCTGCAGCCCAAGGATCAGGAGGTGATTTCTAATTTTAAAAAGCTGTACATCAAGCACCTGTTCTGCCGCTGCTTTGAGGTGACAGAGAACACAAACCTCACACTTCGAGAGTTCTGGAAGAACCACTTTAACATCGTGATATGCCTCAGAATTATTGATTAGGCCTGGCTGGGTGTTACAACGAGGACTTTGACCTCTGCATGGAAGAAGCTGTGGCCTTAGGCCGTAGCCAAAAGGACCTTTGAAGGATTTGAACCTGAGGTGTCAGTGGAGGAGGAGAGAGTGTCTCTGGGAAAATCCATGGGCCTGGAGGTGGATGAGAGAGACATGAATGAGCTCGTTGAGAAGCACTCTCTGGAACTCACCACGGAGGAGTTACAAGAGTTGCAGTCTCAGCAACATGCGGAGGTTCTCCAAGAAATTGGTTTCGAGGAGGAGCCAGAGGTAGAGGAGATCTCTACAAGAGAGATAAAGGAGATCTTAGGAATGTGGGAGAGGGTGTCACACTCCGTGGAAAAGAAACACCCCGAAAAAGTTGCTACTGGTCGTGCATCGGAACTGTTCAATGAAACCTGCCTCACCCATTTCAGAAACATTCTGAAAGGGAGGAAGAGGCAAACCTCGTTGGTCACGTTTTTTTTGAAATAGGCCAAAAATGCAAAGACCAGTAGCAATTAAGTTCAGTGAAGATTAGTTAAGTTACATTCAGTTTAGGGATAAAGTGTAGCATTAAGAGTGTAACAAGTAGGTAAATACACTTTATAAAACCAGTTTATTCCTTTACATTCTCTTTATTATGTTTTTATACAATATTTGTCATTTATAAATACATTTTTCTTATTCAAAAACACGTAATAAGAACAACTGGGGTGGCATTTTGGGGACTGGAATGGATTAACGACATTTCAATTGATTTCAATGGGGAAATTTGCTTTGAGATACAAGCAACTTGATAAACGAGCAAGGTTACGGAACAAATTAAACTCGTATCTCGAGGTACCACTGGTAGATGCACCTGACCAGAATCAAACCTGCGACCTTTCAGTTTGCAAGCCGATGCTCTATCCACTGAGCTAAATCTGTCTTGGCTCTCTCATTTTTATTAATA
Source organism: Lasiurus borealis (assembly GCA_004026805.1). NCBI lineage: Eukaryota > Metazoa > Chordata > Mammalia > Chiroptera > Vespertilionidae > Lasiurus > Lasiurus borealis. Next base: position 66,318 of record PVJN01005919.1, on the reverse strand, counting down.
TCCAGGAATAGTATAAGTTTCATCTAGTTAAAGTATATGTTTTTTCTATGTATTTATACAATACTCTAAGTTCATAAAATATACCCACATAATTATCTGATATGATTCTCATAATAGGGCCACGAAGTAAGACAAACATAACTATTTCCATTTTTACTAATGTGGTGACTGGGTTCTCCTGTTCATTACATCACTTTGAGGTAGATGAGGCTGTTATTATCCTTAATACTCACAAAGCAGAATCATGAAATGCTCACATCATCCAACCCAAAGCCTTGAAAGCAAGTTGTTATTTAATAAATACTTGATAAATGCCTAGTTGGGTGACTGGTGAGTGAGTGAATATGGAAAAAGAGGCTCAGGGGAAGAAAAGGAGGTATCGGTGTCACAACACTGGAATTAAAATTAGGGTTTCCTCGCCCTATTCTAATTTTTTCCTATTACACTGCATTGCCTCTCCCTAGAAATTAATTCTCCAATTTGCTGAGTTGTCCATTTGGGTGTGCTGTCAGTGAAAGGCAGTGCTTGTATTCAAATGGTTATCAATGGTGAGCTTCAACTGATGGCTCAGCACAACCCTGCACGCACCACAAAAGAGTTTGCTTTCCCTGGCAGCTCTCCCAGTCTTCACATATTAATGTTGTGCCAACAGCTATTGTCCTTGACAAGTGACTGTGCTGGCAACATAGGATGCCCTTAAACAAAATCCTTCATAAGAATAATCGGCAAAGAGTCTCATTTCTGACACCCTCCCAGAGCTAGGGTTTCTGTTTTACTTGTGAAAAGGTTCCAGGAGGCTTTGTTTTTTTGGTAGTGTGGTGGTTTAATTTGAGGATTTTTTTTTTTTTTTAAGATTTAAACTGGGAAACACAAGAGCCACAGTAAAGCCTACCATTTAGAGCATTGTCTTTCTTCTGAAAGAGCTGAGAAGTGAACAAAGCCAGCAAACCCTGAAATCATCACCCTGATTTACTCTAAGGTTTAAGTCAAAAGTGAATGTAGACTGTGCAGATAATTGAGGCAGAAATATTAAATGATTTCTCCCAAGTTATCTAATTCATCAAGATCAGAGCAAGTAGATTCTGAGCCCTATATTAGTCAGAGAGCTAGTGAGAAGAACATCTAAGCCTGCCCCCTTACTACCTGTGTGACTACATCTACATTATTCTCTCTGAACCTCAATATTAATATACTTGTGTGTGGGATAATATTGCTGGGCTTTCAGAGTTGTTAAAGATCTATAGTAAATGAAATACTGTAAGTTGCCTTAGAAGCAATTTAGAAGCCACTCAGTTCTATGTTAGTTTCATGCCTTCCCTCTTTAATATTGGCTCTACTTTCAGAAACCCTTGCCAAATTCGGTGACCAAGTAGAAAAAATGAGAAACCCAATATAATCTTTAGCAAAACCTTCAATTTGCTTTTGTGTACAGAAGTTTAAAAATTCCCATAAGTAAAATTTACAAAAATACCTAAAAAATCTACAAGCCTGTGATCTGGTTCACTTGATCTAAAATTATTCTGGTTCTTTCATGTCTTTTAGGCCCAGATTCTATAACAGAAATCAGAATATTGAGTAGAGATATTTTGGTGCCTATCACTTTCTCATGATCCTGACCCAGAAATCCTTGTCCTTGTCCACATTTTTTTTTATAGTTTGTCTTTACTTTATTCAGCAAGTATTTCTGAAGCACCAGCCATATGCCAGGCACTAATTGAGGTGCTGAGCATATAATAAGGAACAAAACAGAAGGTAGTTCTCTTTGTTAGTAGACAACAAACCAAATATGGTAAATATGGTCTACTGATGAGTGATATGCCTAATGGAGAAAGAAAGGGAGATATGGAGTGTTGGGGCAAAAGTTTGCAATTAAAACTTAATGGTCAGGAGATAATACATGTGAAGATGAACAAGTAAAGACCTGAAAGAGTTAGTGCATGAGTCATGCAGAAATCTAGGAGGATGGTAGAAGGCATGGAATATACAGAAATCCTCAGGGAGGAAAAGTGTTCACAAAATAACAAGAAGGCCAGTGTGGCTACAGCAGAGACAATAAAGGAGAAAACAGACATAAAGTAAAATGGTAAGGAAGCAGGGAGGTGGCAGGCTGTGTATAGCCACCATGAAGACTTTTTCTTTTGCTATAAGTGGGTCTGAACAGAAAGGCCACATGACCCGATATAGATTTTAATAGGACTATTCTGACTACTGAATTGAGAAATAGGCTGAACTGCAATGAAACCAGTAAGGAGATTTTTGAAATAATCTGGTGAGAAACGATGCAAATATTTGCTAATAGATTGTGAGAAACAGAGAGGAGTCAAAGATGGCTCTAACTTGTTTAGCTTGAGGAATTAAAAATGGTTTTGCCATTAAAAAATGTGTAGAAGACCAGAGGAAGAACAGGATTGGGAAAGACCAGCAGTTTGGTTCCAGCCATATTAAATTTGAGATGATTAGTAAATATCCAAATAGAGATGTTGTGTAGAACATTAGATATCATTCTGAGTACAGAGGAGAGGTCTGAGGTAGTGATATGAAGTTGGGTGTTGTAATTATACATGATATTTTTTAAAAAGAAGAAAGATATATGTGTGCATAGAGGTGGGCAGGTAGGTAAGATGGGTAAATAAACTTAATCTCGTGGCTCAGAGGAACTGCTCCTTGAAATCATTTGGATGTAAGGTGTCTGGGAAAAGAATGAGGGAACCATTGAGCAAATCAATTTCAAAATCCTCCAAATGAAAAAGATGATCAGTTATGGGAGAACACTGGCTACACTGGGGCTGGAGTAGGGCATGAGGAAGCTCAGGAATTACAGGTGAAATGTACAAAACAAGGCTACTAAGTAAGGGAACAGATGCCCTGACTCACTCAGAAGTGATTCAGACTTATAATGCATTGTTTACACAGCATGATTTATCTGTTCATAACTTTAAAAAATTATAGTTCTCTTTGACTCAGTAATTCTACTTATTGACAGAAATTCTAAGAAAATAGATTAAATTTTAGTAAAATATTTATATGTATAGCTATCCATCATATTGTTATTTATAATAATAACAGTAATTATTAAAAACTAATTATTAAAAACTGATAACAATCTAAGTTTCCCACAAAGGGGAATATTAAAATAATTGCCATATATCTATAGGCTAAAATATTTAGCCATTAAAAATCATGTTTACAATCATGCTCAATAACATGGGAGATGACTATAGTATAATATTAGATAAAAATGAACACAAGCCCTGGCTGGTGTGGCTAAGTGGTATAGCATTGGCTTGAGCACCAAGGGGTTGTGGGTTCAATTCTTGGTCAAGGGCATGGGTGTGGATTGCAGTTTCATTCCTAGCCAGGTCGGCAACCAGTCCATGTATCTCTCTCACATTTCTCTCTCACATCTCTCTCTCTCTCTCTCTCTCTCTCTCTCTCTCTCTCTCTCTCTCTCCCTGCCCCGCCCCCCTACATTCAATAGAAAAAATATCCTTAGTGGGAATTAACAACTAGAAAAAATTTATTTAGATAAATGTATTAAAATATGATCCAATTTATTTAGATAAATGTATTAAAATATGATCCAAATTTTATACATTCATGTGTATAGAGAATACAGAATGAAAATAAACATACCTAATATTTGTCAGTGCTGGATTGGTTTATTTTTATGTTTATAATTTTTCATTAGTGGTAGATATTATTTTTATAACCATATTTAAAATTTTTGAGAATTTTAAGTGGAGATTAAAATAAGAAATTCCTACCCTGATCAGTATGGCTCTGGCTTAATTGGTTGGAGTGTCCATCCATACACCAAATGGTGGCAGGTTTGATTCCCTGGTTAGGGTACATACCCAGCTTGTGTGTTTGATCCCTGGTTGAGGTGCATGGGGAGGCAGCCAATCAATGTTTCTCTCTCACATTGATATTTCTCTCTTTCCCTCTCTCTCTCCCTCTCTTTTCTTAAAAAAAAGGGTTGAAATTTCTGAGTTGCCCCAGTGCTCCTTGGCTTGGTCCGACTGCTAGTTTCTCTGTTCATTTCAGTTATGGGTTCTAGGAGGCCTCTCAAATATTCAGTTCCTCGGTCCTAAAACAAGTGTTCAAATATGAGTGATTGGGCAAAAGGCCTCAGGATGTTGAGTAAGAGCTGAGCTGGTGACACCAGTGTGATAGATCTACCAGTTATCTCCTGAGGGGTGGAAATCTTTCATTAAACTGGATTTTCACCCATTTGAGTTGGCAAAGAGCCCTGTTTTGAGAAAACCTAGAACTTGTCATTTGTGTCTGCATTTTTTTATACACTAGTACTCCTGAATTCTTTGTAGCAGGGTCATTTCCTGTTTAAAACTCTTCAACTTTTCTTCTTCAAAGACCAGGACTGACTGAAAATAATCTGTCCTACAGAGCATGAAAGAATCTTCACAATGGTAAGTTATTAGTGATGTGTTAGGCTGTCATGAAAAAAGAAAAAGGCAAAATAACTGGGAGCTTACAGTTTGTCCTTCTCATTTGGGAGTAATTGTAGGCAGTACACCTGCCCCCATTGGATTAGTGCATAGCATTTTCTGTGTTGGTAAATCCATCCAGGTTTTTCCTGGGAGGCTGGCTTTAATATCCTGCCTCTTTAAGATTGGGAAACCACCCAGGCCTCCCAGCTCTTGGCAAGCAATGTACTGACTTCATGTTGTTACTCAGCATTTTGTTTCGTATTGAAATGCCTGGCTCTGCACAACCGGTTTGTAAAGTCTGAGGATCCTTGGGCGTGCCCAGAAACTCAGGGGCCTCAGGAAGAGAGAACTAAAGAGACAGAGTGAGAACAGGAGAAAGACTTTACAGCTCTGAGCAGCTTGAATCAAGCCTATGTCAATAGCCTAGAATCTTGTTACTCCCTAGAGCAGTGGTTCTCAACCTTTCTAATGCCACAACCCTTTAATACAGTTGCTCATGTTGTGGTGATCCCCCAACCATAAAATTATTTTCGTTGCTATTTCATAACTGTAATTTTGCTACTGTTAATGAATCTTAATGTAAATATCTGTGTTTTCCCGATGGTCTTAGGCTCTACAGCAGCGGTTCTCAATTTTTTATGAAGTAGCTATAATTTCATGGTTGGGGGTCATCATAACATGAGGACCTGCATTAAAGGGTCGCGACATTAGAAAGGTTGAGAACCACTGCCCTAGAGTTTCTCCACTCTCTTCTCTTGGTTGCAATTCCCCCCTGCATTTCTAGGAACAACTCTAGTGCTATCTTCCCCAGCCTAATTAATCTGGTCCTCTTTTGTGTTTCCTATAACACTTGTTTACTTTGTCTAACTTACAAATCATCCTTGTAGCACACTCTTTAAATATGTTTTATGTATATGTATATGTATTTGATTATGTTTTATGTATATGTGTTTCCCTACTAAGTGACCTGGACAATCAGAGTAACCTGGTTTAGTTTGCATCCCTTTTGGTAGCACAACACCTTGCATTTTATTAAATAAAAATGCTTGAACTGAATGGAATTGAAGCTTAAGGAAATGACTTGATTTCTAGTAGACTTGAGAATGTTGAGTCAGCACAACTCCTGCCCTCGGTGGGTGGACCTCAATGACGCTCTTGGTTTGCTAGAGCTTCAACAAAGGCAGTATCTCCCAGGGTTGTTATGTCCCATAGGCATCTCAGCCTACACTGGCCTTAGGGTCTGTCTTTAAATCATCATGGAATCACATTCATTTTAATAGTTCACATACTAACATTGTAAGGACACTGAAAAGACCAAACATGGCCTTATTTGATGAAGAACAACAACTTTTTAAAGTGTTGTTGTTTTTTTTTCCAGGAAATAAATGCCCATGAATAGGGGATTGCTTAAACTTTTACTATAGATTGAGAAGTGGAATGTGATGTGTTAAAATGATCATGTAGATCAATGTTGATCACCATTGACTTTAAATTTCAGCTTGATTTATTTTTTAATAGGGATTATATTCATCAAGGACAAAATTTAAAAAAAACATAATAGCATTTATCTAGTGAAAAATGTCTCTCCCATGCCTACTACCCAGGCACAATCCGCAGCTACAATCAGCGTTACCTATGTCTTATCTCCCTTTGGGCAATTTAAGATTTCTTAGGGATGCAAATATTTTGCTAACAAAATAGACGATACTAACATGTTAACTGTAATTGTCAAATGAGAAGTTTACAGGGAGTATTTATCTTTTTATAGTTCTCTGTATAAAAATTTCCCCCATTAAATAAGAGAATTAAAGGTAATTTCCAAAACCATTTTGCTGGACTCTGTGACAGCATGCCTAAATCTTGCACTGTCATCACTTTTTAATTATTCTGTATCTCTGCTTCAAGTTGGTAGACTTGGTTAATAGTACAGCTAATGCAAAGAAATTTCCTCTTAAGATTCTTTTTCTTCTCAATCTATACTTTGGGGGATGGGGCGAAAGGCACATCTAAGTCATATTCTGAAGAGATATTACTTACTGGAATTCCCACTGTGATTTCTGTATATTATGTGATCCATACTAATTAAATTAGAATCACTAATATCTAGTATGCTTGATTTGCTTAATCTGTTTAAAGTAATAGCAACATCCCTAACTGGTTTGACTCAGTGGATAGAGCATCTGCTTGCAGACTGAAGGGTCCTAGATTTGATTCCAGTCAAGGGCACATGCCCAGGTTGTGGGCTCAATCTCTAGTAGGGGCATGCAGGAGTCAGCCAATCTCTCCCTCTCCCTTTCTCTCTGAAATCAATATATATATATATATATATATATATATATATATATATATATATATATGAAAAATTTTTAAAATGAGATAACAGCAACAAAAACAATATCAAATTCTTAAGAGATATTTACCATGTTGGGATGGGTAGAAAAAGATAATTATTTATTTTAAAAACAAAATATAATAAGAGTTAACAATTAGAAGTATATAGCTGGTAAACCAGCACATTTCAATTTTATGAATATATTCTGAGCTACTTTCACTATGCTTGAGGTCAAGTATTTTGCCAGGCCTGCTCCAGGCATGAGAATTTGAATGACAGTGTCATTTATTCATAAATATAGTTTATCTGACTTGAAGTAAATGACCTCAGACCTAGGAAATGTCATCTCTGCTCTTGCTGTTATATCACCTATAAATTCAACCTCAAATTTTACTTTCTGTGCTTTCTCTTCCATCTTCTCCTTTCCTTGCTCTTATTCATCACTTTTCTTTCCTGGCAGGAGGCTAATGTAGCCTTAGGAAGACAGAGTTAGATGAGCACTGATACAAAACACAGGGAGCCAGGATTCCTGTCTAGTTCTCCACAAAACCAGGTGTCTTAGGCAGGTCACCTCAGTGTTCATTTCTTTGTTCAACAAACACCTGCTGAGCTCCTGCCATGTTCTAGGTGCTTAGAATGCAAAGATGTTTATGACATGACTTCTGTATTTTGGGACTGTGCACCTGGCCACTCTACCTGTCCTAAGGAGGCCAGATGTCAGGACAGCAGCTGGAGCAGTGAGTGGACATAAGTCTGTGGCACACCCCACACAACACCATGTGCTAATTGTGGGTCGTGTGACAACTGAGGAGCCCAGGAGCAGCAGCTACAGAGTGTGACAGCGAAAATCTGTTCGATGGTGTCAGGGAGCAAATGGTGGCAGTGGTGGCAGCAGTGATCTGGCTCCATGTCTTTCAACACTGCTAGCTGTTGCCATGGCTGCCACGATCAGAAAGCAAAGCAAGTGGGTAGAGGCATCGAGCGAACCTAGCCCACATGGTAGCATGATTTATCCTCCATGATCTGAAAGAGTGGTAAGAATGCAAGCTCACCTTGAATTGTGGATTAGAGAGATAGTCTATTTGGGAGTCGGGGAATTTAGATCACCCCATTTCATAAAATTAACCTCCTAATTCTACGGGGAACGAAGCCTTTCTTTCTCTTCACAGGGTCTGAACAAATGGATGAATGAAAGAGCTCTATAGAACTTTTAAGTACATAGAGATCATGTCCTTGACGGAAAACTGGGAGGGTCTAGTAATCTAGAGCTGAGCATTGCATCTCATTAAATAATAATGACATAAAATATTGGAGTGGAATGAGTGGTCTTATCAACTCTGTTTCTCCAGAGGGCTCACTGCATTTCTGGATGAAGGACAGCCTTGGAGGAAAGGAGGGAACCCTGTCCCAGCCCCCTCTCCAGGACTCAGAGGAAGTGACTCCTACAAGCATGAGGACCTGGTGAACGAGGGTTTTAGTGCCTCATCAGTAGCTGAGGAAGACAGGCACCAGGTGGGGCAGAAAGAAGGAGAGGTTTGGGTTCAATAATGAGAAAGTAAAGAGATTAATTTCATATCTGGTTGTTTACTTTGGCCAAGCCAAAGATTGTCTCAGACTTAGACAAAGGGAGAGGGAGAGAGAGACAGAAACATCAATAATGACAGAGAATCATTGACTGGCTGCCTCCTACACACCCCCTACTGGGGGTCGAGTCCACAACCCAGCATGTGCCCTTGACTGTAATCAAACCCAGGACCCTTTATATCACAGGCTGATACTCTTGTCTACTGAGCCATACCGGTGAGGTTTGGTTTCCTCTTTTGTAAAATAGAGATTAAATACCACGATCCATTATTCTGAACTTCTTCCCATTAGAGAATTTGCTAGTATTAGTAATTTACCTTGATAGATACATCCTTTTAAAACACAAAAACATACACCGAGGGAAATATAGTATCTTCCCAAACTTGAAACAGATCTGGTTCTGCAGGTCTCTGGAGACAAGGGGAGGGGTCTCTTAGCTGGGTGGTGCTAGATTGACAGGTCTCAGAATAAAGATTCAGGAATGGACTGGTGGGCATCTCTGATTATACAAGTGTCTGTGGGGGAAGCAAGCAAAGTTTCTCCGCAGGAGAAAGAGCAGATCTCCAGGTGGTGGTAGCTGTCCAGCCCTTAGCAGAGAACCAAGTCAGTGGGTTCCTCTTGGTGAAAGAAAAGCTGATGGGAGAGAGACCCCCCAGGTCAGAAGAAAGTCAGATGTGCCTCTGAATCCTGGCTGTGCTCTTCTTGGCGACTCTGTGTTTTCATCTGTAAAACAGTGATTATCTGTAACTAAAAGTATTATTGGGAGGATAAAAATAGAGCACATATGTCAATTTCTGGCATCAAGTAAACACTCCATAAATTGTTAACAGTGTCTTTTATTGAATCCCCTGTGAAGGACAGGTAAATTTTTGACTGAAAATGTTAGAAGCTAAGAGGAGTTGTTGGGCTGGGGTCTGAACTAACAGACGAGATTTCTGCCAGGAAGGTGTGTCCTATCAACCAGTAGCACAGGTTTTAGTAGGTCATCTCAGGGCCTGGAGCATCTGCCTGGTCACAAATGAACCCAGTCTGGCTGGGATCTGGATGGGAAAGGTGATAATCCTGCAGGTGAGGCCTGCAGAGTGACGCACAGGGCCCTCCTGTGGCCTCAGGACAAGAGGGGGAGGAAGGGAAGCAAGTCTAGTCAGGTTCTGATGGCAGAGTCCAGACATCACTAATTTCTGCCAGAAGCACTGTGTCAGGAAGTTGATGATCCATAAGAAAGAAACTGAGTGAATGATAAATGGCTTCTGAGGAATGTAGCTGTTTGCCCCAAACTGTTTAAGCCCTGCCATGAGACTCCAATGAGTTCCAGTCTCCGATACTGCCTAGCAAGTTGCGTGATGCGCACTCTTGTTTTCCTGAGACAAAAATACCTTCCTTTAGAAAAGGATAAAACCAATGTATACTTCTTGTAAAATAAATGCATAGAAAGTATAAAGAAAGTAGAAAATCATCTTGATTTTCATGCATGTGATTCCCAGTAAAGTAAAACTTTTTTGTGAATTAAGCATTTCTACTAGTGTGAGTTGCTTACTTTACTCCTACGTTACCCTTTAAATTTTTTTTTACTAACTACTAGGTTGCTTCCTTCCTTATGGACTCATAGAAAATTTTTTTTGTAGTAAGGATATTACATCTTGGTCATATATTTCCCTCTTCTGGTTTGTCATCTGTCTTTTTTTGTGTTGTCCTTTTGCCATTGTACTGTGTGTTCACCACCTCAAGTCAAATCTCCTTCTATTACTGTTTGCTTTGCTATTATTCCCTTTTCGGTCAATATCTTCACTCTTTAAATGCCCTGTAAAATCAGAAAGAGATCCTAAATATTCAAAATGATGATGCTAGAAATAAAAGGATGAGAGAAAATATGAGGATCTGAATATAACTGCCAGGCTAGTGGAACAGACAGTAGGTGCCACAGGAGGTTCTAACTTCCCCAACTGAGAGCATGCACTGGGGTCAGAGTCCCTGTGCTTGAATTCTGGCTCTGTCCATTGCAAACAGTTTGAAATGGGGAAATTAGCCTCAGCTGCCTTGACCTCTGCTTCCTCATCTGTAAAATTCAGGATTTTTGTGAAGGGTGCACAAGTATTGTAAAGTTTCTGGAGGGCTGTGAACTCTTAATAAATATTAATTATCCTTAATGTCTGAGAATCTTTAGGGCTGGGCCCAGTGAAGAAACAGGATAAGAATTAGTCCCAGGATGGGTATGGATGAGGTTAGACTAGGGAGGGCTGAAAATTTGAACCAAGGCCTGGAGAATCCACAGTAGATGGTGATTCACACTGAACTCCCACGAATGTCACAGGAGCACCAACAAGAGTTGCTCAGAGTTGTGGCTATAATGTGTGTGCAAAAGTGGCTGAAAGCAACTGCCAGGGAGAGATAACAATGCAAAGATGAGGAAGAGACAAGAAGGAAGTCAGCAGATTTCCTGTAGGATGGATAACTTTAAGAAGAAACTGAAACAGAAGTACCATATCTCAGCCACTAAGAGGAAGGAAAGGAAATTCAAGCCTCAGTCAAAAAACAAACTTGCCAACAAATGGTACTGAAATAAAAATAAAGATAAAGTGCCGCTGCCCAAGCCCACCTGAATGGCTAAAATGAAAAGAACTTATAGTGACAAATATTGGAAAAAGAAAAAAAACTGCTGTTGGTAGAAATGCAAATTGCTGCAAACCGTTTGGAAAACTGCTTGAGACTATCCATACAAGCTGAACATGTACAAGCAGAGCCTAGGGCTCAGCCACCCTGCGCCCAGGTGTTTACTGAATAGAAACACACATATTTGGTCATTCATACTAATAGCGGCACTAATCACAAAAGTTCCCAACTGGAAACTCCCCTACTGCCCCTCCTCTGAAAATAGACACATGGTGGAAGGCCCTGTATAGCAACGAGAATGAAAGGATCACAACATGGGTGAAGTGCATAAAACTGAGAGAGGCAATGGATACAGAAGGGTGCCTACTGTGATTCCATTGTATAGTTAAAAACACAGGCACCACTAGTTTGGGTGTTAAACTCCTAACCATTCCAGCAGCTATAACAGAATGCCAGAGACTGGGCAGCTTATAAACAACAGAATTTTGTTGTTCACAGTTTTGGAGGCTGGAAAGTCCAAGATTAAGGGGCCTGCAGATTCGGTGCCTGGTGAGAGCCCACTTCCTGGTTCAGAGATGGCCATCTTCTCGCTGTGTCCTCACATGGTGGAAGTGGAAAGGGAGCTCTCTGGGTCTCTTTTATAAGAGCACGAATTCCAATCATTTCCAAAGGCCCCACTTACAAATGCTATCACATTGGGGATTGGGTTTCAACATGTAAATCTGAAGGGAACACAAACATTGAGACTATAGCAGAAGTCAAGATGTGGTTATATTCTTGTGGGTAGGTTATTGACCAAAAGGGCTGGGAGGGGAGCAGGCCTTTGAAAGTGATGGGAGTGTTGGCACTTAATCTGGGGGCTGACAACATGCTTAAGTACAATTTGTAAATTGCATTTGTGCATTTTTCTTTATGGATTTATTTAGTAAATAAAGAAAATAAGAAAGGTTTGCCCATAATAGACATTTATAAAAATTATTGAAGTCTTTTGTCTACTTACAGAAGATGTGGGTGCTCATTGTGAACTTTCTGATGGTACAGAGTTATGATTTTGAAGTTCATTTTTCATTATAAAGTGTGGATGAGAAGCCTCCCTCACCGTAGCATGACACTGACTGCTGAGTTTGCAAGTGTAGCATATCCCTTCAACCACTCCCTCTTGGAAGCCCCTCTGTCTAGCACAAAAGGTTACTGAACCTTAGAGAAGTTGAATAAATTGTCCAAATGTAGATAGATAGTAAATAACAGCTACAGAATTTGAACTCGTGTCTCTCTGATTACAAAGACCATACTTTTAACCATTCCACTATATTGCCTGTGTAATCAGTAATGTATTAAACACAAAGAACTGAATTTTATGCTATAGCTAAAAATACAGTAGAAACTAAAGATGGGAGTGGTCCATACAGGGATGGACTACAGTGGCCAACTCCTAGAAAACTCTCTTGTACAAACCCCAGGAGCCGGTATGGCTGGAAGGCCATAAATTAGATTAGCACTAATCTCCCTACAAGGCCACACTAGAAAAGGTATCTGTTTTTGGCAAAACAGCTAGCAGAGTTTATCCCAGTGCTACTTGACAGGGCCCTAGTGAAGCATCCATCTTATGCAAAAACTGCTTTTTGACATTTTAACCCTGATATTTGGCTTCTGTACATGTTTGCTTGCTTAAATAATAAGGAAAATGAGACTACTCTCATTCCAGAGAGTATTAAACCTTCCCTAGACAAAATTATCAGTGCTGGCACCAGGCCAGGCCTTTGGTTGAGATCTCAAGGCCCTAGCACAGAGCGGCTCTTTAAGAACTTGCAGAAGGGGCAGGAAACATCCCATATTTGGGAGACAAAGAAGGTAAAAACATATAAATAGAGAAAATTTCTGCATATTGGGGCCCAGAACTTGAGAAACATTTTTCCTCTGCACCCGGGTGTAATAAATGTAACTCCAAACTCTCTAAGCATTGTTTGATTATTCTGGTTCTCTGTAACATGAGCACTTGTCCAGTTTCTCCCTTGGTTTAGCTACAGTTTGTCATTTACCACTGCTGGTGTTTGCTTTTGAATTTTTCTGAGATTGACCTCATAAGACATTCGAATTATGAGGTAGGGCTGAAAGCCTATTTCCAAATGATTGAAGTCTGAAAATATACAAGGGCATATTAAAAGCATTTCATAAGGAATAGTTATTTTTTTAAATGAGGCATATTTATCTTCAATAAATTGATCTTAGAGTTCAGTGGGATATTTTTTGATAACTTTATACACCCATGCAACCACCATCCAAAACAAGATATAAAACATTTTGGTCACCCCAGAATTATGCTGTTTATGATTGTGTGATTGTGTGTGTGTGTGTGTGTGTGTGTGTGTGTGTGTGTGTGTGTGTGGCTTTTTTTCACTCAATATAATATTTTTGAGATGCATCCATATCATCACTACTTTTATCAGTAGTCTGTTTTTATTGCCAAGTAGTATTCCATTGTATTTGTTTAGCCAGCTTTTGGATATTATGGATAAGGCTGCTATGAATGTTCTTGTGGAAGTCTTTGTGTGAACATGTTTTCATTGTTCTTGGGTAAATGCCTAGAGATAGAACTGTGGGGTCACAGGCTAAAATGTATGTTTACCATTATAAGAAACTGCTGGGAGAGTGGGGTGGGAAGGTGGAAGAGAATATAGGGGAGGGTAAATAATAATAGAAGCAGATTTCTCTTTGGGTGGTGAACACACAATACAGTGGGGAATTGTATACCTGAAACCTGTGTACTTTTGTTAACCACTGCATCCCAATAAACTCAATGAGAAGGAACAAAAAGTCTTTATCTAATGACACCAACAGAATCAAAAGGTAGGCCACATAGTGGAGAAGATAATTGCAGTACATATATCCAGCAAAACCTCTACCAATCCTTGAGGTAAAGGCAGACAGTCCAATAAAGAAATGGGAGGGGAGACAAGTATGGGCTAGAAGGGGTCATTGGGGGACGTCTGTAATGCTTTCAACAATAAAGATAAATTTTTAAAAAAGAAATAGGCAAATACTTAAAAATAAATTTCTCACAAAAGGAAATTCAAATGGCCAATAAATGTAGAAAAAGATGCTCTAGTTTAGTTATCAAAGAAGAGTTAAAATAACAATGAATTACCAATAGAAATCTACCAGATTAGCTAAAATAACAGACACAAACTCTCAGTTCTGGTGAGGATATGGAGCAAGTGGAACTCTCATACAGTGCTGGCAAGAGTGTAAATTGATAAAGACACTGTGGAAAACTGGCAGTATCTATTAAAGTTGAACACACCCATATTCTCTGACCCAGGATCTCCCTATTAAGAATTTTATCCTATGGAAATGTTACAGATGCTCACCCACTCACATGTACAAGAATGTTCCTGGTTGTCCTATCTGTAATAGATAAAACTGGAAATGATCTAAAAGTCATATGCTATTGAAGGGTTAGATAAAATGTTATGCAATATATCACACAGCAAAGCAAATGAACAAGTTACAACGTGTAACAACATGGAGTAATTTCCCAAATATAATGTTAAAAATAAAAAAAAAATAAAAACAGAGGGGAAAAAAGACACCACCAAACAATTCTCTAAAGGGTTGAAACATTTTGCATTCATACCATCCAAGTTGCTCTCTCTGCCTCCCAAAGGACAATTTTTACAAAACCAAACTATGATGACATCTTAGTAAGGAATATTTATCACAGTGCCTAGAGTGGGAAAGATTTCTGTGGGAATCATTTGGAGAAAGGAAAAAAAAACAAAACACCAGCAAACAGAGGATTGGCACTCACCGAATAGTATTCACCAGGAAGCCAGCCCGTGGGGACCACGTGGGCAGCAGGCTCTATAGCTACCAATCAAAAGGCTGTGTTCTCAGCTGATGGCATTCATTCCACATGCCAGGCCCTCTGCCATGATCCAAGCAATGTGGGAAGCTTATTGTTTGTGCTCAAGTTGTGCTTCATTGAAATTCTTTTTGGAGTGTCCCTTTTGGTCACAAGTTCTCTTTCTTGTCTGAGAGCCAAGATCGGGAAGCGTTAGGACAGCAAGGCTTTTTGAGTGTGTACTGCTGACTTCACCGCCAGTGGTGGTGTCAGAATCTGGCTAACCTGACCCAGCTCCTGATCAGCTTTCCTTTGGCTTCTATAAGGTCAAGAGCAGGTTATTATTGTCCAACTCTTGGCCTCCTCTCCCCATGTTTCTTTGAGCAAGGTTTCAGTTTGTTTTTTTATGCTGTTAAATTCAAGGGCGTTCAAAGCCTTGGATTCTACTTTAGGATGATTTCATTTTGAGACAAAACCTCACTCTCCCTGAGGTTGTCTCTCTGGTTATCATGACAGAGGCTAGAGATCATGTGAAGTGGCTCCCAAAAGAATTCATCTTAAATTTTTCCAGGCAGGGCTGATCCTGGCTGGATCTTTCTATTGATTTTATCTTCTTAGTAAAAATTCTTGCTAAAGAAGGTGACCAACAGGCCTTATTCCTTAGCCAACTCCTTGATGATAGATAGGCTAGGGCTTCAAATTTGGACACAGCTTGGTTTCAAATCCTATTAGCCTTATTCTGTTGCTCTAATTGGCACTCACTGTGTTTGGTGATAAAAATATAAACTCCCATTTTCATCATCCTTCCCTTACCATGGAGGATTTATTTCTTCTCCTATCAAAGGCAAATTCTTCCAGAGACCTGGATCCCTTCCCCTGTCTTCTCAGAGAATGTGTTTAATTGGTTATTATCTGTAGCAGAAATGAGTTGTCTTCCTACATTCAGGCTTCTATCTTGTATGGTATATAGTTGTTGATAGAAAGTGGTTGTCCAGCCAGAAATTCTGATCCCCAATCTCCCTTGCCTTTAAATGAGGCCATGCAACTAGTTCTTGTGGGTATAATGCGATTAGAAGTGACATGGATCACCTCTTGTTTTAAAAATATATTTTATTGATTTTTTTAAAAATATACTTTATTGATTTTTTACAGAGAGGAAGGGAGAGAGATAGAAAGTCAGAAACATCGATGAGAGAGAGACATTGATCAGCCACCTCCTGTACGCCCCACAGTGGAGATGTGCCTGCAAGCAAGGTACATGCCCTCAACCAGAATCGAACCTGGGACCTTTCAGTCCACAAGCCAACGCTCTATCCACTGAGCCAAACCAGTCTTGGCTGGATCACCTCTTGACTAAGTAGCTTAAAAGTAGGAGTGCTTTCTTTCCCCTCTCTACTCACATGATATAAGGGGTACAACAAAGCTAAACCCATACATTAAAGATAAGGATCCACAGATGGCTGCCATCTGGATCTCTGAATCATCAGTTCAAGAGACCCACCAGCCATTAAGAACTTCTGTTTTGAGCACTTTCTGTGAGAAATAAATTTCTATTGTGTTTGACTTATTACATATTATTTGGCCCTTTTCTTATAATAATTGTTATCCTAACTAGCACATTATTTTTCTTTCCTCTGTATCTTGCACATTTTTCTCTACTGGAATCTATCTATCTGCATTCAGACATGACCAAACATCTTCCATCTTTAAAACAATAACAATAACAAAAGACTTTCCTGTGACTCTACATTCCTGCTCAGTTTCTCATTACTTCATTTCATAGACCGTCTTAATTAGAAAAGTGTTTATACACAGTCTTAATTGCTTGCTTCCCATTCACTCTTAAGCCCAATCCATATAGCTTTTTTTTTTTTTTTTGCTCCCACTCCATTAAAGCTGTTCTTGCTGAAGTCCTCATTAGGGGCCACATTTTCAAGTCCAATTGACACTGTGGGGTTGTCATTGTAACTCTCAGGGCTTAACAGAATCGACCACTCTTTCTTTCATGACATATTTTCTTCTCACAGACATTTTAAATGAATCATATTCAAAACTTATATCCAACTTCTACCCCTCCATTTTCCCATCTCAATAAATGGAAAAATGAGACACTTCCATCCACCAGTGTTTTATGCCAGAAATATAATTTATGAGATATAATTCTTTTTCCTCATCCATAGCCAATCAATCATCATATTCAGCCAATATTACATCCTAATTTTTCTTCATTATCGGTAATTTTATATATATAATTGATATTAGAGGAAGGAAGAAGAGGAAAAAAGAGATAGAAACATCAATGATGAGAGAGAATCATTGATTAGGTACCTCTACATACCCCACACCGGGGATCGAGCCTGAAATCTGGGCACGTGCCCTGACCTGGAATGGAACCAGGACTGCCTGGTTCACAGGTTGAGGCTTGACCACTGAGCCACGCTGGCAAGGTAGTATTCTTCTTCATCTCCACTCTTTCGCACAGCCCTTTCTATTATCCTTATACGTGGTATCCCACGAAATGTGTCCATACTTTAACAACTGATAGCTCAATTTTGAAAATGAAATGTATTTTAATAAACTGCCTTTACAATTATTCAAAATGTATAAATATATGGGACATCCTATATATTGTTAAAAATGCAAGTCAGATAATGTCACTTCCCTCTTAAAATCCTTTAGAAGATTCCACTGTACTTAGGATAAATTTCCTAATCTTTAATAAAGTATACAAACTCTTTTATGATCTTACTGCTGCCTAGATCTTTAGCCTTATCTAACATCACTTCTTCTTGCTCATTATAT
Source organism: Lasiurus borealis (assembly GCA_004026805.1). NCBI lineage: Eukaryota > Metazoa > Chordata > Mammalia > Chiroptera > Vespertilionidae > Lasiurus > Lasiurus borealis. The sequence goes on along the minus strand of PVJN01005919.1, from coordinate 48,701 downwards.
TCTAGCTTTCCTTTCAATTCTTTGAAATTAACAAGTTCTTTTCCACTTCAGAATCTCTCTAATTGCAAGGACAAAACCCAACTCAAACAAACTGAAGGGGAAAAAAAGGAATATAGTAGCTCATATAAGGAGTCTAACATGCAGCTCACATCAGATATGGCTGATTCCAAGAACTTACATTATGACATTACTGCCCTGTTGCTTTTATCTCTACTTATCTTAGATTCTATTTCTTCTCAACACTGTCCTCATAGAAGCAAGATATCCACTGTAGGAGATGGCTAATTGTGTAGTACAGAATCAATCTTGCCATTGGCCTCTGGGAGGTAATTTCGAGGCTTTTGGAATATCCTGCTTTATAAGAATTTCTTTGCCTGGAGCAACCGGCCAGCCAGACAGTAGCAATGTAATTTAAGGTGGAGACTTTGAGTCATAGGCTGTCAGTGGACTTCTGGAGGAGGTGAAGACAGAGATCAGTTATATGGGTAATCAATCATGCTGAGGTGATTGAGCCCCAATAAAACGCTGGATACTGAGGATCTAATGAGTTTCCTGGTTGGTAACACTCTGTGTGCTCTGTCACCCACAGATGCCCAGAGAGTAAGCCATCCTGACTCCACAGGGAGAGGACAACTGGAAGCTGCAGGACTGGTATCCTGCTGAGCAGTTTGTGTCTTTCCCTTTGGCTTATTTTACTCTGTATCTCTTCCCTGCGATGAACTGTGGCCACGAGTCCAGCCGCTATGAGTAAGCTTTCTGAGTCTCTCTAGTAAACTGTCAACTTTGAGGACACCAAATTGCAATTGGTGTCAGAAATGAGGAAGTCTTGTGTGGATTGGGCTCCTCTAACCATAGAGTTGGCCAACTCTCTCTCTCATTACATGCTCTTAACAAAATAACTGCAGCTAATGATTCTGTTTTTCCTGGTACCCTAAAAAGAAGGTTCTAGGAAACACCTTAGCTGCTAGCTTGAAATAAGTGCCCATCCCTGAATCAATCACCATAGCATGGAGGAAAGAGTGCTGTGGTCAGTCTCAGTCAGAATATCTGCCTAAATTACAGGAAATGAGCTCCTTACAGGAGAGAAAGTTTAGATTCTGAAAGAACGGATATAGGGATACTGAGTGAACAAAAACAATAAAGATTCACCATGGGGCATTTGCACCAACATTTCCCTCTGTCTGAAACTCCTGATTCTTATTCATCACCCCCACAATGACCATAGTTTTTAAATAACTAATTCTACTACTCACTATTTAGTTTTAGATTAAATGTCACTTCACCAGAGAGGCTTTCTTCAATCAAAATACAAGTCTCCATGAGAGTGTCTTATTGCTCTTGTCGGTTTTTTATTATGTAATTATTGCTGTGGTTGCCAATTTAATATATTAATGCCATTTTGTCTCTAAGCTCTATGAATTCAGGACCATGTCTCTACGTTTCATCATACAGTAGAAACTAGAAAATATCAGTGGGTGGAAGGAATGAATAAGAATGAAAGAAAATTTGTCAACAGATGACCGTTATCTAAGATATTATGCTCTCTCGTCAAATGTTTTATTTTTTTAATCGTCACCTGGGGATATGTTCATTGATTTGAGAGAGAGAGGAGAGAGAGAGAGAAACATCTATTGGCTTTCTTCCAGACATGCCCCAACAGGGGTCAAACTCACAACCTAGGTGTATGTCCTGACTGGAAATAGAACCCGCAACTTTTGGTGCACAGGATGATGCTCAACCAAGTGAGCCACCTGGCCACGGCTCTTCAAATATTCTTTTTTAGTAAAAGGTCAGTAAAGAAGTTATCTAGTTAAACTTTGGACTTAGCTGTTGGAGCCAATGAAATTAACTTGCCTTGATTTTGCAGTCAGGAATTTAAGAACTGCATGATCCTTAAAAATACAAATCATTGGGTAGATTAACCTAATGATCCTTTATTAAGACAAAATATAGGACATCTGAATAGAACTAACTCTTACAGTAAACTAATAAAACTATGTGCCTCACCTTGCATAGTGTTTTTATTTTATTTCCACCTCAAGTAACCCAGTGAGATGAGTAATACAGGCAAATTATTTCTTTCATCTGTTTAACAGGTTAAGAACAAACAAACCAAAAAAGCCTGAGAACCAGAAAGATAAGATGAATAACTCAGGATCACATTGAAAACTTAGTGGCTAAAACAAGATTATTACTTAGCAATACTGAAACCTAGTGCCATCAACCTTTTACCAATCCAGTGTCTCTATCCTCTGGATCTTCCTATTAACACACTCTGCTATCTCCTTCAGTGGTGGGATGTCTGAAAAGTGACCTGATATTTATTGCAGTACATTTGAATATGAATAATGTATTGGAAAAATCTATAGTTCTCTCTTTTCCTGTGTGTATCCTTTACTACTTACACAGGAGACTTCACTCCTGACACTCTGGTCACCAAATGTGTATGTGGGGGGGGGGGGGGCTTTCCCCCTACAAGAAATTCTCCACAACATAAGCTGGGTGTCCTAAAATTTAGCTCAATTCTGACTGCATCTACCAGAAGATAGTGTCAGATCCCACAGGTTAAGGGCTCAGTCCCACAGGACTGCTCCCACCTTCACTCAGATGCCAATCCGGGGTAGTAAGTAGATTTTTAATGTTACCCACAACTTCTCTCTGATTTTGCTACACATTAAGAGTTTCCCATTATCCTTCTCCAGGTTTGACTAATTTATTAGAGTGGCTTACAGAACTCAGGGAAACATTTATACTTACTAGTTTATTAAAGGATATGATAAAGGAAACAGCTATATTAGTACAGCCAGATGAAGAGAGACATAGGAAATTTTGAGTGTTGTAGGGGGTCAAAGAAGTTTTGAGTGTTGTAGGGGGTTGGAACAGCATCAGGTGTCTGACCCATGGAGTCAGGCTGGACCAGGGTTGAGAAAAAAAAATTCAGAGCCAAGACCTGTCCAGACCCGCGGGTGAAGTCAATGAGGACCCTAGAGGGGGAGTGGGGATGAAAGGGACAAGAGACACAAGGAATGGAGACAAGACAAAGTTCTGATCAAGTCTCATTTATTCAACAGGAGTTTGGGGTATTTATAGGGAGGAGGAGGAATGAGGCCTAGCCCTTAAGGTGAAACACCTGGCCTAGCCCTTAAGGCAAAACACCTGACTTATGGGAAAGAGAAGGTTTGGGGTAATTGAAACCTAGCCCGAGGTTAGTGCTAACGTGGCTGAAGCTTACTACAAAATGGCTGTCAAGCACAACAAGTTTCCCACAAAGACCCAAACTGTAAGAGAAAGTTTATTTCATAAATCACAGGAAGAAGTGATTCCTAGAAGATATGGGCTTAGGAAACCAGTTATAGAAGTAAAGGAGGGCCCTTGGAGCTTGGAAGTGAGGAAGGTAATTGTAACACACCTGGGGGTGAGATGGAGAGGGAGGGGAATCAGAAAGGCACAGGCATGCTCCCAGGAGGGTGGGCTTGAGCTGGGTCCTCCATCCTAAAAATATTAAGGGTGGAGATTTTAGGAGAGATCCCAGGGAAAGATCTTATAGAAGATTCAGCAGTTTCCCAGGTGTGTCCTTTCAGGGTTGATTGGCCCGCACCAGGACAAGGGGTCATTATTCAGTGCAGCTGGTCCTGACGTAAGCCATGGCATCACTGGTCCGGTTTTGCTGCTTTTCTGGGCCTGGAGCTGAAATACAACTGAGGCCTAGATATTATCTCTAGGGAGGAAGGTAGGGGATCTAAATCTCCTGACCAGCGATATGCTAGGAAAGGAAAGGCCACCGTGGGGATGAGGTCCCACCCTATAATTGTCTTTTGCTAGGCACCTGGGGCTTCCTACCCTGATGACCTTCTGCACCTGGCCCATTGTCTTGCTCTGCTCATGTCTGTCTAACTGCCTACCACCCCGAGCACAGGAGCTTCTGTCCCCATGAAGTTGGGTGTGTCATCCTCCCAGTGTAGATGTGTTTGCCAACCTGGAAGTTCCTGAAACCCATATTATTGGGATTTTATGGAGACTTTATCACATACACATGATTAATCATTAACTCCATTTCTAGCTTTTCTCCTAGAGCAGTGGTTCTCAACCTTTCTAATGCCTTGACCTTTTAATACAGTTCCCCATGTTGTGGTGACCCCCAACCATGAAATTATTTTTGTTGCTACTTCATACCTGTAATGTTGCTACTGTTAATGAATAGTCATGTAAATATCTGGGTTTTCCGATGGTCTTAGGCTCTACAGTGGTTCTCAACCTGTAGGTTGTGACAGGTTGAGAACCACTAGCAGGGTCACCTAAGACCATTGGAAAACACTATTTACATTACAATTCACAACAGTAGCCAAATTACAGTTATGAAGTAGCAATAAAAATAATTTCATGGTTGGGGGTCACCACAACATGGGGAACTATATTAAAGGGTCGCAGCATTAGAAAGGTTGAGAACCACTGTCCTAGAGGATGGGGTGGGATGAGGCTGAAAATTCCAAGCTCCTAATCATGGCTTTGTCTTTCTGGTGACTGCCTCGCCTCCAGGAGCCATCCCACAGTCACCTCATTAGAACAAAAGACATTCCTATCACCTACGAAATTACAAAGATTTAGGAGCTTGGTGTCAAGAACCAGGGTCAAAGACCAAATATTAGAACAAAAGATGCTCCTTGTCATCACTAAGGAAATCTCAAGGGTTTCAGAGCTCTGTACCAGGAACCAGGGGCAGAGACCAATGTATATATTTTCTATTATTTCACAAATAAACTGTAGCTTTTCCCCATTTTGTGGATTCTAGTATTTCTGATTATCTGGATTTTTGGGAGTCTTCATAAAACTCCTTGATTTTTAGTTAGGAACTTATTCCATCCCCATAGTTCTGGTGATTTTTTCATCCCCAACCCAGAAGTACTCGAGTCTCGCATTCTCTAGGCTGTAGATTTAGTTTAGGGAAGACACAGGGCCCATAAGTCTTCAAGATTTAATCAAATCTTTGCTAAGACTTTGGGACAGAGGCAGACACTCTTTCTCAGGCCTGAACCTGAGATAATAATGCAACTGTAACATCCGCAGTCATTTGGAGCCATATGAAACCTGAGGCTGAAACGAATCAGTGGAAGGCAGAACTGAGAGATGAAGAAAAACCATATCCTAATAATGCACGTTGAACCCTGAATCCAACTGTGCCTAAAGCTCACAATTTCCAAATTTTTAGTTATATGATCCAATAAATTCCTTCTCTCAGTTTAACTAGGGTTTTTGGTCTTTTCAGAAAGACCTTAATGAAAATATCCAATGATAATGAACCCTCAATCCATTACATTCCTAAACTCTTTCTTGAGGAGGGGAGAAAGGAGTGGAGTAACAGCTATTTCCTGGAAAATTGCATTGCACGTGACAATGGACTGGCCACAAAAGAAAACTGAAAGCCAGCAATGCTCTTTGGTGCCATGCTCTTCCAGGTGAGTCATGAGAGGACACCTGCCTCAGCCCTAGCGCAGACTTCCTGCCTATCGCTGGTCTCTTCCCTCGCCAGCTGGCAGGCCTCCAGACTTTCCCCCAACAAAGTGTGACGCTCTAGATGGCCTTCACACAGCTGAAGCTCCCTCTAGCTACTTAGGCCCACATCTTCCTCCTTTCTGTCAAATGTCATTGCAAACCTGTCCCAGGAAAAACTTGCTACATGTCTTTCCAATCTTAAAATAGAATTTTCAGGTACCGACAATTGGCAAATAATATATCTGTCCAAAAGTTAAGCCTAAGTAATGACTCACTTTTCTGATTGTCAGACTCACAGACACAAGAAATGCTCTATATAGACATTCTTTTAAGGTCGGAAAAATCTAGTCTAGAACTTTTACTTGGCAATAATGGTTTTGGCACACAAAGTTTTTAGACTTTTTTAAAAAAGAATTGCTGTGAGGATTACATGAAATAAAAACTGCCAAATGCCAAGCATTTTATATAATTTATCACACTGGCCTTTATTATAGACTATAAGTTCCAAGAAAATAGGCACTGATTTATTTTATCTTATTAATTTTTTTCAAGTTTTATTGAAGTAAATTGAGATGTAAAGATAATTGACATATATAACTTTAAGGTATACAATAAAAAAACTTGATACTTGCATATACTTTGTAACAATTACTAGATAAGTCCAGTTAACATCCATCGGCACACATAGTTGTAATTTTTTTGTGTGATGAGAACTTTTAAGATTTACTCTCTTAGCAACTTTGAAGTATATAATATACTATTGCTAACTATAGTCATCATGCTGTACACTACATCCCCAAAATTTATAAGATGAAGATTTACTTTAATTTACCTGTGTATATCCAGCTTTTATAATGCTTAGCATATAAGAGGTCTTCAATTAATATTGACGGGCTCAATAAATAATACAGATGTTATTATTCCAATTTTATAGCTGAAATAACCACTCAGAGAGATTGAATGATCTCCCCAATTTCTCAAAACTAGTTGGTGGAAGAGTTAGAATAATTGAAGTCTTCCTAAACTCACACTGTGCCTCAGGGTTACAGGAGCAAGTGCTGAGCACACAGCTTTGATGTGCTGTGAGGCCTCCCCAACCCCATCTTACTAAAGATGTCTCAGGTGCAATCGCAACTCTGCTGGCTCTTCAGAGGTCTCCATGATCTTCCTGCTCTTCATCCCATTTCCTCTCTGGACTCCCCCTCCCGCTCCCAAGCCAGAAACTGTGGATTCCCCTCTGGCTTGGCCTGCCTGGCCTGGAGCCTGCTGACCTTCTGGATGTTTGCCTGCATGTCTGCAATTACTTCAACTCAAACTACATGACCTATGGAAGCTGCCAAGTCCTCAGCACTAGATGGTTTCAGTACCGTCAGTCTATGTGGTACAGGGAAAGGAGGGCTATAACACATCATTTCCTCCTTGAAAAGTATGGGAAACACAAAAACCGGGGATCAAGTAAGCAATGGTGAAAAGCTGACTCAGTGTTCCAGCTCCACCCTTTCCCTTGTGCCCTGCTTCGCACATTCTAGACATCTCAACATTTGACGGCACAGAACTCAGCAAGCGAAGACATGCAGTCGCCACTAACTTCTGGTCTGAGAGCCTCCTGACCCGTCTCATCAGCATGAAAGATTCCGGTGCTGCTTTCTTTATGGAGATGGCTTTTGTCCTGTAGTAGGTGACTTTGTATTTGATCTGTAAACTGTGGAGGGACTGATCTTGACTTCAGTATTTATGGCTGTTAGATGTCAGTGATGCATTGAGAACTTGTGTGGGGTGTGAAGTCAGAGGGTTCCTGAGACAATCAAGTTTCCCGAAGCCTCTCCCCTTGGAAAACAGGTCAAGAGCTTCTGTTGCACCAAGGCCCCACTCGAGCCTCAGTTGCATGGATTTGGGAGCCACAATATCTGTTTGTATTGTGGCTCCAAAATGACATGGTCGTGTGATTTAGGGTGGCACCTAACCTTTCTGACTATCAACTTCCTAATAAGTGGGGAGAGATGTGAGGTTAAAATGACAAAACATCTATAATTGCTCAGACTGACTGTTAAGAAAACTGCCTGTTATTATTGACACCTGAGAGGATGAGCAATTACTTACTTCACTACTCCCATCTGATAAAGAAAATGATGGATGGCCATCACTAAGTAATTGCCCAAAGTTACACAACCAGCAGGTGATGTGCAAACTAAGAGTGTGGTTCTAGAGCCTGGCGCCAGCCCTTTATGCCTAGGAAGGAAAAGCTCAGGAGGAAGACAGGACAACACACTGAGCAAGCCAAGAGCAGCCAGGAGAGCAGCCCAAGTCTTCAGAGACATAAGCAGAGGAAGGTGTGTGGAGCTCCCCCCAGGGGTTAATCTGGGAAACCCAAGAAGTTTCTGGCTGCACCTGGCCCAGCCAAACTATATCACCAATACCCAGAAGAGTGAGGAGAACATCAAGAATGGACAATTTGTAACCGGGTGGCCAGGAAAGGTTTTCATATTGAAATAATTAAAAGCAGATTAAACAGTGCAAAGACTTCTCTTTGTCTTGCTAAAACTGCTGAAGTTAGCCAGGAATTAAGCCTGAGGGCTGAGGAGCAGACAGGAAGTGAAGAGAGGAAGGAAGCTGCTTTTTTCTCCTGGCACTAAATCTTCTCTCCAGAAACATGTCTGGATGAACAGGAGACATTCTCCAGTCTTTGCTGTTGAATTTTAGCCCCCAGTGAGGAAAGGCTTAGAGGGTGTGGGCTGGTGCTCAGAAGACCTGAAATGACTGTCAGAAATAACCACTGGGCTGCCTGGCCCTGCCCACAGCATGTTCTGGTCTCTCCTTAGGGTCCTGAGGCTTGAGCGAGGCACAGAAAGAGGAGGAAAAGTAGAAGCATGCTCAGATGGGTGTCATTCTGTATCACCCACTTCCTTCGGGGGAACACAAAGTGGGGACCACAGTTAAAGACTACTGACCAACTCAGTTCTCATGTTCCTGGCCAGCTTCCAGAAAGTAGGAAACAGAATTAGCAATTCTGTGGGTTCTATCACAAAGATTTAAACTGGCCTCCAGTACCTTAACAGACAGGATCCACAATTAAATTTCTGAAATCAGAGAGAGAAAAAGAAAGAGTGAGAAAGCGGGAAAAGAGTCAAACTTCCCATCGAATACCACAGAGACAGGAAGATAAGTGAATATTAAGTATGGATTCCTCTGTGTGGTGCCCCGAGGAGGCCTCCTCACTAAGGGTCAACAGCCCACTTAGCCCACGCACTTATCACTGCAGATCCTCCAATAGAGTCAAGTAATACACAACCCAGGAAACTCTCGGAAGCCTGTTCTCATAGCCATGCCAATCTTTAACCTTCAAAGCCCCTCCCACTGAATTCATTTATTACCAAACTCAGAGTTTCCATTCCTAGAGAATCCTTCCCTGGCAGAGCCAATCAGCAGTTTCTTTAAATGTCTTATTTGTTCACTCTGGAAATCAGGAACAGCAGTGTGAGAATCTTGTCTGACCCCAAACAGCTGTGACGGGGGTCGGGGGGGAAGGGGGCAGCTGAGTCTGTCTGATCCCCAAACTCAACCACCACCACCACCACCACCTTCATCTGAGCTCTAGGCACCTTTTAATAATCAAAGTTTCTTACACTACATATAAAATGTTTCAAAATTAATAAACCCATAATTGTTTAAAATTTAGAAAATACGACTTAGAAAAAGTAACCATTGTTAAGTGTGTTCTTCCAACCTTTCTGGCTTACTTTTCCCCAATGATTTGTCAACATGCTTTTTTTTTTTCTATTTAGCAAAATATCTTGAGTATCTCTCATATAAATTTTTAATAGCATTGCAGTGCAGATCACATTTTATTACAGTTAATGATAAAGTTAGGACTTACAGAAGGTTTCCTATGTGCTGGGCCATTCTAAGTACTTACTTGCACTGATCCACTTGCGCTGTGTCCTCGAGGGTGGTTGGTTGAACGATTACTCCATTCAAATTTCAGAGATAAGAAAATGAGGCATAAAGACTTTAAGTAATTTGTCCATAAACACACAGCTAGTGCATGTGGAGCTGGAATTTGAACCTGAGCTAGCCTGGCTTCAGACTTTTAACCACTGTCCTATATAACTTTAACAGCCTTTAATTGAATACCTTATAATCAGCAGCTGCTTCCAAAAGCTTATTCGTTAACTCTAGAAGTCAAGAACAGCAGTGTGAGAATCTTGTCTGGGGCCAAACAGCTGGGAAGTAGGTCGGCCAGGCTTTCCTGAACCACAAATCTACTCACCATCACTACAACCACCATCATCACCACCACTCCCCTCACCTTGCTCCCCTGGCTAATTAGCCAGGTCTGTCTTCATTTCCCCTTCTTCATTCTCTAGAATATCAACTCCTTGAAATTAGGAAATGTGTTGCTTTTTTTCATCTTTATAACCCAGCACTGAGCACAGATCCTGGACCGTGGTAACCCAGCAATAACTGTTGGGAAGAATAAAGGATTCAAAGAGTTGGTTTGACCAGGAGCAACCAAGAAGATATTTTGTAGGAAGAAATCAGTTAACCCCTGTTTACCTAGAATTTGCAGTGTGTGATCTGGGTTTTTCTTTTGTAGACAAAATCAAAACAAGTTGTTTTTGGCCATCTCTAAACTCCACGTGAGGAAATTGACTGAGCACCAACAGAGGCTGCCATGCTCTGGTTGCCTTTCAGTTCTCTAAAGGGAGGTGAGAATGTGGTTCATTCACACCCACTTCCCACCTGGGGAATTTGTTCTCCCACCTTCTACCCCCTGTGGCCTGCTCCTTTGTGGAGGAGCTGATTTGATCTCAATGTCCTTTTACAAAGTTCTTTTTGCCTTATATTATGTCACTTGTTACTCCAGCGCATGCTCAGAGCTCTGCACATCCTGGCCTTGGGCTGTTACTTACTGCCACATCCAGTCCCACAGAGCTTTTGCCAAAGAGGACTTCTAATGGCACATTTTCCCTAGTGCATGGCTGTGTTTTAAAACGTATACAGCTTCGGCCATCGTAGGATCGCCAGCGGTTAAAATGAAGTTCAATCCCTTTGTGACTTCTGATGGGAGCAAGCACCGTAAAAGGCATTTCAACACACCTTCCCACATTCGAAGGAAGATTATGTCGTCTCCTCTTTCCAAAGAGCTGAGACAGAAGTACAATGTTCGGTCCATGCCCATTCGAAAGGATGATGAAGTTCAGGTTGTTCGAGGACATTACAAAGGGCAGCAAATTGGCAAAGTAGTCCAGGTTTACAGGAAGAAATATGTCATCTACATTGAATGAGTTCAACGGGAGAAAGATAATGGTACAACTGTTCATGTGGGCATTCACCCCAGCAAGGTTATCACTAGACTAAAGCTGGACAAAGACCGCAAAAAGATCCTTGAACGTAAAGCCAAATCTTGCCAAGTAGGAAAGGAAAAGGGAAAATACAAGGAAGAAACAATGGAGAAGATGCAGGAATAAAGTAATCTTATACACGACTTTCATTAAAAACTTAAAATGAAGAAAAAATAAAAATAAAACGTATACAGCTGAGCCCGGCCAGTATAGCTCAGTGGTTGCGTGTCGACCTATGACCCAGGAGATCACTGTTCAATTCCTGGTCAGGACATGTGCCCAGGTTGCGAGCTTGATCCCAAGTGTGGGGAGTGTAGCAGGCAGCCAATCAATGATTCTCTCTCATCACTGATGTTTCTCTCTCTCTCTCTCCCTCTTCTTCTCACTTTGAAAGTAATAAAAATCTACTGAAAAAACACAGACAACGCATGCAGGTGAATAGGCTGTTTTGGTGGCTTGGGTTGGGTTTGGGATTTCTTTTCACAGTTTACTGCAGCCGCCATTCAGTGTGACTCCTGCCCACTTGATATCCTCTCTCCCAGCTTGGACTATAAAATCCATGGAAGCAGGCAAACTCCGGCTTCTGAGCAGGACTGACCCTCTGGGAGATAAAACTGGCAAGAAACTGAGTTTTTAGAAACTGCAGGAAACATCACTAGTGAATGGCTTGAGCACAAAGCAACTCATACTTGCTTTGATTTTAGAGTCCTATGGGAGATGTGCAGCTAGTGGGTGGGAAAGACCAGCGTTTTTCAGTTTGCTGGGAGTGGGGGTGGGGGTTGAAAAGAAATCTGGGGTACTTTCCGTGGTTCATAAAACAGTGGTTTCATAGGCAGGAAATTGCCAAGAGGTCTGCTTTACCTTCTCTCCTAATTACAAACTAGAAGGGTTCGCTTTACAACATCCAAAAAACCCCCAAGTGAATTGAGGATAAGCAATTGTAACTCTTCCAAACTGAGCCAGAGAATTACAGCTGACATTTGTTGAGCACTTACAGGATTGGGAGGCCCTTTGCTAAGAGCTTTGCCTAAACCAACTTATGGAAACCTCAACCGTATCAGAATCGGAACAATAAATTCTTTTGCCATCCCGGCTTTACAGATAAGGAGACCAAGGCACACAAAGATTGAGTAGGTTGCCCACTCACATGTGGTGGGCAGGAAGTAAACGGAGGGACCCTGTTTTCAGATACTGCTCACCTGACCACTCAAATGCACACCTGTGAATTCCCATTGTTAGAGGACACATTTTTTTGACAACACTGATTTCAGTGCATATTTTTTTGAAGACTTCCAAGGCCAGTCTTAAGAGTTTCTATCACCGTGTAGTGCATAATTTATTTATTCTGCAAATGCTTATGGAAAACTATCTCCCATTCACTATGCCAATGCAGTGCCCAGTAACTACTTTGGATTGAGTTAGATTCTTCATATGTTTTGTTTCCTCACAAGAACTCTTTAAGGTAAGAACTGTTATTACCAGGTAAAGAATTGAGGTGCAAAGAAGTTAAATAGTTGTCAAATACTTACTACTATAAAATTGTTATCGTAGCTAGTAAAGCAAGATTTAGACCCAGTTTGATTGGCCCAGAAACCAATGCTTTAAAGACAAAGTAAAATAGAAATGAGAGGTTCTCAATATGACATGCAATGAGGGAAATAAATGGAAGAAGGCGAGAAGGGAAGAATACACAGAAGAAAAGTCTAAATTATGCTCTTTAAAAATGTCCTTCTCCCGGGTTTCAGCACAAAAAAAACAAATTGCTCTTCAATATGCCCTTATAAATAAGCTAGGGAGTCTCCCACTCAATATCTTCATTTGTTACTTTTGTGCTTCCTAATGACTAAACCAAACATCCCATCACTCTAGAGCTACGAGGTGTGTAGATTTCCTGCCTGTTGCAGTTCACCTTGCACAGAATCCAGGACTCTTTCCAGCTTACTAATTTCCCCCTCCTTCACAGTCTTCAGGGACTTTAGTGAGTAAAGAGATGACTTAAATGTACTGACTTAGGCAGTTGAGCTGTGGAAAAATTTTCGTATAGGTTTCATGTAAGTGTAGATGGTGAGAAACAAAAGGGTTAAGTGAAGTGGTCCATATGTTCTATTAAGAAGGATTTTACCCCAACAATAAAGTGCCAAAAGACACCCTATGGATGGACAAAATAATGGAGATTTTTTCCCAAACAGTTCATACTTGGCCCAGTTATTCGGAAGCAAGTCGAGTAAGTAGGTTTTAGCCTTTGGGACACAGAGTCATGAGGTCCACTTTGAACTCCACCTGCCACCTTGTGGAAATTGGAGGCAATAAAAAAACATGTCCCTTGAATAATAAATGGCAATAATAATATGACAGCAATTTTCCTTTTTCATCTCATGGCACACATAAACTAAATTCTAAAATTCTGCCACACACCAAAAAACATTTTTTTTTTGCCAATCTGACAAAAATAATAGGTATAATTTTGATTTATTCGTACCGGACAGCTATTGTGTTGGCTGTTTTTCATTTTTTATTTGACAATCTAAAGGAAAAGTGGTCAGTGCCCCTGAATAAATAGTCAGATATTGCTTGTTTAAAAAATTATTGCAACACACTGGTTGAAATCGCTGATCTAGGCTAACATTTAGTGCATATCTGGTATGCACTATTCTGAACACCTTTTGTCTTCAAATTTAATTGGCAAAATAACTACTAGTAAGCTATTACCATTTTAAAGGTGAAAATAGCAAAATAAAATAACTTGCCTAAAGTAAAATAACTTGGGGTCATGCTGCCGAGATCGGTTAAGACCCATTTGCTGGCACTGTCCTATGTCTATATTGCCCCTCTCATTCTAGTATTAAAACATTTAAGTAAGTATTGTAGTCCCTTGGAAAGATTGCTGACTACAACCCTTCATCTTAAGTTAGCCATGTTCCATCAGAATCATTAGAAATATACTTTCAGTAGTTACTAGCTGGTCCAATGTGTATGATGCAAGAAGAATGAGAATAAAAAGTTTGAAGGAAGAAAGCTTTCCTTGGAGCCTTTTCTTATCATTACAATGCTGCTTTCTAAAGTGATCTTCACTTCCTTCATTCTCACCCTCCTCAGACTTACTCAGGCCCAGATAGATACACACTGACCTGGATTCTAAATCCTTGATTTTCCTGCTCTGCAGTCTTGGGCTACTAACCTAACCTTTCTGAGCCTCATTTTCCTCATCTATAAAATAAGTGTAATATTAACACATATAAAGTTTCAAAGTATAACAACTCTCAGAATAAAGGACATTTAATACTTACTACAGTCTCAGCACATAGTAAGTCCTCATTCATACATACAAAAGTAATTATTCTTTAAAATGGGAACCATAATAGTTTCTTCCTCATATAGTTATTTTGATCATTAGAAAACAATTTAAAGGTATTTAGCATAGTGCATACCATATGGTAAGCCCTTAATAAATGTTAGTCTAGATCATATTATTATTATAGTGTATTACTTAAGGAGCACAATCAACTTGATCTATATCAACTCTAAAATTCTACATCACATTTGAATAACATTCAGTACTTTTTAAAGTACCTCTAATTATTTCTTCTGCTCCTTACAACAATCAGATAAGGTCTATTACCCCATGTTACAAATCATTATTCTTAAAATTTATTGTGTACCTATATGAAAAAGGAAACTGGGCTAGAAATTTAAAGACGTGTAAGATATACATTGATATTCACTATGGTTTAGGGTCTGTTGCTTTATGACAAGATTATGCAATGAATCTGAGAAAGCAAGAGATAATTGCTCCTGGCTCAGAACTTCTAAAACTCTTTAAATTTCCTAAGTGAAAAGATCACTAGACTCACCTTTTGTTCAAATATATATATATTGCCATTGAGATGACTCTGGATGGCTCCTGCACGCGGGCTGGTCATGGGAAAGACCAATCCTTGATTAGAAGCTTGGAACTTTCAGTGCCATACCTCCCTTCTATTGAGAAGAGAAAAGGGCTGACAATGAAGTTAATGATCGGTCATTCATGCCTATGTGATGAAGCTTCCATAAAAATACCAATTGTACGGGGTTCTGAGATTTTGCGGGTTAGTAAGCACATGGAGGTGCTAGGGGGGTGCACACCTGGACAGGGCATAGAAGCTCTGTGTCTCTTCCCATATACCTTGCCTTTCACACCTCTTCCATCTGATGTTCATCTGTATCCTTTACTATATCCTTTTCTAATCAACTGGTAAACATAAGTAAGCATTTCCCCGAGTTCTGTGAGCTGCTCTAGCAAACTAATTGAACCCTAGGAAGGGGTTGTTACAATCTCTGATCCATAGTTAGTCAGTGGGAAGTACAGGTACCAACCTGAACTTGTAATTGGCATCTGGAGGTGGGAGGGCAGTCTTATTGGACTGAACCCTTGACTTGTGGGATCTGATCCTATTCACAGGTAAACAGTGTCCAATTGAGTTGTTGTAGGACATCCAGCTGGTGTCAGAGCATTGCTTTTTGGTGTGGGGAACCCTTCTCCCCACACACATTGGAAACAGGTGATCAGAACCCATTAGGGAGAATGAAACAGGTTCTTCCTCGTTTTGTGTACTGACTGTAGATGAAGGCTACTTCTGTGGCTGGATTAGGGTACCATACCTTCAAAGAAGCACTAGGAGTATGGAACCAGATAAAACTGTGCCTTCCATACTTCTTTCAGGGCAATTCCATGGCCTCCTAGAAATTTTGCCTGTGATATACACTATGAAATGATATAGAACAGTCAAAATAACTAAAACACACGACATGCAATGATAAGAATATCACTAGGAACAGAGCAGCGAATGCAACAGGCAAAATTCCCTGCATTTAAGTAGCTTCTTTATGTTCTAGTGCTGAAAAGAACAGTGGCCATTGAGTAGGATACATTTTAAGGCCAAAGAGTGATTAAGAGCCTGGACACTGAAGTTGGGCTGCTTGGTCTTCAATCCTGGCTCTTCCAATAGCCAAACTACTTGATTTCTCCCAACCTCCATTCCTGTACCTGGGAGTTAGTGCCTACAATGTAAAGTTCCTTGAGGATTAGGACTTCATAGACTACACTGTTTAACAGTGAGTGATGCATACTAAGCACTTCAGTATTAGCAATTATTTGCTTGGTGAGACGCTCATTCACCAAATCACTCAAGCCGAAGTGACAGGATCAAACTTAACACTTGACGATCTTGATTATCTTGTTCTGTCAATTTTATCTCCTAAATATTTCTTAAGTGTGTATATGTACTTTTTCCCTTTTGTCTCCCTTGGCATTATTTTAGTTCAGATTGACATTTCTGTATTGATTATAGAACGTGCCAAGTAGACTCCCTGCCTCTAGCTCTCTTCTATTCGTTCTTCCCCCTTGGTCAAAAATTTGAGCACATAATTTCCCTGATTGAAATCCTCCTGGACTATCCCTCTCATGACTGCCCTTTGCTTATAAACTCTTTTTTGTTGCTGTTGTTAATCCTCAGCTGAGGATATTTTTTCCAGTGACTTTTAAAGAGAGTGGAAGGGAGATACGGAGGGGAAGAGAGAGAAACATTAGATTGGTTGCTTCCTGCACCCCCCGACGAGGGCCATGGATTGAACCTGCAACCCAGATCCATACCCTTTACCAGGCATCAAACCTGCAACCCTTCAGTTCACAGGGCAATGCTTTAACCACTTAGCAACACCAGACAGGACTGCTTATAACCTCTTTAGCATGGTACATGAGCCTTCATAAATTATTCTCTATGAACCTTTGCATAGAGTTGTGCACACATAATGCTAGTTCATAACTCTGTGACTTTATAAGTGCTCTTACCTATATGAGGAGCCTCTTCTGAATTTTTTAGCTGGTGGAATTTATAACCATTGGGAGGCTGAATTCTTCATTCCACCTCCATACTACTTCTTTCTCTTATACAATGTCGTTTCCCTAAATGCACAGTACATACTGTGTTGCATTTATCTGCTTACACGTCTCTTTCTCAGATTTTAAATCACACTGGCAATAGAAAATGAGTCTTAGTCTCTTTGGTGTAACCAATACTTACTTAGCATACAGTGGGTGAAGTGTTGAAAGAGAGGTTGCAGTGCTGTTGTGATCATTTTGATGTTGCATGGTGATAATAATGGTAACATGCTAATTGAACACTTAGCATTTCCAGGCACAGGGCGAGGTGTTCAGAGCCATTATTTTTCAAAACTGATTTTAATCTATTTTTAAAAATTGATTTTAGGGAGAGAGAGACATCGATGTGAGAGAGAAATATCAATCGATTGCGTCCTGAATATGCCCAGACCGGGGATCAAACCCACAACCTGAGTACATGCCCTGATTAGGAATCAAATCTGCCATCTTTTGGTATATGGAACAATGCTCTAACTGAGCCATGCTGGCCAGGGCTACCTTACTTAATCTTTAAGAAACTCTATGAAAGAGACAGGCACTATAATTATCACCATTTTACAGATGAGAAAACTTTAGGTTAGCAGGGCTTAGTTGCCAGGGTCACAGAGCTGGTACACAGTAGGGCAGGAAGTCAAAACCATGTATGTAGGGCTCTAAATCCCTATACTTTTTTCCCTTTATGCAATTCAGAAATTCCAGACAAGAGGTAACTTCTGAACCCACACCTCACTGTTTATATTTCTCACACATCTATCATTTCTATCTAGTCCAGACTAATAACTCCAACTGAAATTATTTTACCTCAGATATTTCATATTGGTCAAGGTATTTCATGGTAGGTCCCTTTCAAAGATAACATGAGGGATTTTAAAATGCATAGTTTTGCAAAATTATTTTAGAGGAAAAGGAAAGCTCATAGACTTGATTCTGCTAAAGCAGTATTTAGCATAAAATAACCCCAATTCATGCTTGCCATTTAGACAGGAAGTGGTTAGATTAATAGTTCTACAGATATTTTCTGATGGCTAAATAACTTATTACACATTGCTACTCATGTAGCTTGATCATTACTAGAAAGGGTAGACAGGATCACATACATCTTCATTTTTATTCCTTTTCTTAAAGATGGATGTGATTAATACGGTAATAGATTGAAGCAGTAACAACTTCTGTAACAAAAGCGTGTTATAAAATATAATTAGTTGTTGGCACCAGATACCTACAATGTCAGTAAATGCTAAAAACAAACAATTTAACAAAGGCAACAATTTTTTATTACCCTGCTTTGCATTTGATATTTTAGAACTATACAAAGATTCTCACTTCCTAAACAGAAATATATTTAGATAGTATTAGGAGAGTCTTCACGTCATTTTAAATTTTCATTAATAAACTGCTACATTATGTATGATGAGATGCTCTAAAATAATTGTGTCGTTGTTGTTGTTATGGAACAATGAAAATTTGTTAGGAAAACAGGCTGCTGTTTCTAGTTGCTTGTACTTTTAAACACATGAGAAAGAAGTGAGCAGAGCTATTGGAAAAGCCCATCTTGGGAGCAGACAACCTTTGCAGACGAGGTGCGTGGCTCAGTCATCTCCTCCGCAGAGCTTTAAGAGTGCAGCTTCATAGTCTCCAGATGTATCCGACTGCAAAGCACAGGATGGAGAGAAGGACAGATACAGCATAAATAATGAGGGGACCATAAAGTAATCAAATCCCATAGCACTAGGGGGTTCACTATGGTATAGACTCATGACCTGTACCATTTAGTAAAATGCACCTGTAATTCCATCATCCATTCTTATCTGAGTATAGTGATTTTTCAGCCTAGCATCTTTTTCACAATAATGTTTAAATTCTTCCTGATATTATTCAATTAAATTTCAATTTGGGTTTAATAAAATATATTTCATCAATTATATAATGTTACATAAATATTAATTTTTAAGCAAAACTTTAAAAATTACAGGCAGTCCTCGGGTTACGTCGGACTCGATGTACGTTGTTTAGTGGTTACGTCGCCATCTCCCATTTATTTATAAAAAAACAAAGTTCCGTCATTTCCACGTATGTACACATGTTTTTTTATTATTTATTTATTACAAGTAAAGGTCAGGAATTGTTATTTTTCTTTTAATTTTTTTTCCCATTTCACTTCATTGCTGCTGTAGATGTGCTCCATGTGAGTGACGTAGGTGCTTATGGAGGTGGGTTCCGGATCTCCAATGTAACCCGAGGACTTACAGTATAGTTTTAGTAATATATACTATTAACCAAACACTCAGTAAATAATTACCAATTACTTTAACCCTTAGAAGAACTTTAAGCAATAGGTTCATAAGTATATCCATTTAACACAGCAGTAAGATGAGAAAAAGAGAGACTAGGAACCTTGTGCCATATCATATAATAAGCAATAGAAGCAGAACTTGAACCCTGATCTCCTGGCTCCTTAACACCATACTATACCTAAGAAAGTGAAATGAAGTATATCTCCAAAGAGTACATTTCTGATTTCCTTTCCCCTAGACTATTCAAAAAGATCTTGATTCAGAGAACATACTATGTGAGATTGAGGCATAAAGTGCTAAGATGCAATGTTTACAATGCAAAGGAGGTAAAAAATGTTTGCAAAGAATTGGAGGTAAAACTTGTCTTTGAACCTAAATTGCTTAAAAACCTCCCATTATTCTTATTTTATTCAAGGCAATTCAAATGACTAGCATTTCTTATCATTTAAGTTTCACATTGGCGTGAATATTAAGTAATAGTTAATACAAAGGAAGCAATGAAAAAAGGCTATTTAGAAAAGAAGGTAAACATTATTTTCATAAGATACAACAGGCATTTACGTACATACTTTTTTTAAATACACTTTTTAGTTCTTCCCTTATTGGTTTTCTTAAGTCTTGCTCTGCCATAGGTAATCATTTCTCAAACTGCTGACAAGTCAACAGTTCTTTAGTTTTGCATTAAAGCAACTCCCTCTAATCACAAAGTTGAAGAATTATTAGGGGTTCTAGTAGTTAGTTGAAAAAATAGATTCAAGTAGCTTAGCACACAGATATCTTCTGGTGGGGAGTGATTAGCCAGGGAACTCATGCATATGTGGACACAGACAATAGAGTGGTGAATGCCTGGGAAGGGTGGGTATGGGGTGGAGGGGGTCAATGGGAAAAACAAAGGGGACATCTGTAATACTCTCAACAATAAAGGGGGGAAAAGCAAAAAAGAAACTGAAAGTACAGATTTGAAAGAGTAATAGGATCCCTGTACTAACAACTAAACATCTTTGATATATTTGAGAAGCATTGAAAAATATCTGATGCTCAACTGAATTCCATCTGCTTGCTTCTATTTTTTTATATTTCTTCTCTTTGCCTAACAATCAAGGATGCTACATGTTTCAGAGGGTGTTGCTATAAAACAGGAGCCTTGGTATAGCTGAGATATTAAGTAAAATTATCCAGACTATATAGTTTTGTCTGTGTAAGTATACAATGAAGTACTGAGATTTGGGATTTTTAAAAAAACCACAACTTTCTGATCCACTATAGACACTAAACAAATAGTCATCCTTTTCTCCTATCTCTATTCCCTTTGTCTTCTGATAAAATAGCTATTTTTATTTGTATGGCATTTTAGAAATTTTATCACACAAAAAAATTATTTACACTAATTTGAAATTAGTGTAATTTCAAAATCTTTGAACAAAATTCATGCTTTCTTGATTAGGACATATTAATTGTTCTTAAGAAACTAACTGTCCTAGCCAGTTTGGCTCAGTGGATAGAGTGTTGGCTTACAGATTGAAGGGTCCCAGGTTTGATTCTGGTCAAGGGTATATGCCCAGGTTGCAGGCTCAATCCCCAGGAGGGGGCATGCAGGAATGATTTTCTCTCATCATTGATGTCTCTCTCTCTCTCCCTCTTCCTTCCTCTCTGAAATCAATATCCTATCTAATAAAAGAGTAATATGCTATACCCACAGCCATGCCCCCAGCCAATCAGAGCAAGTATGCAAATTAATCCAAGATGGCTACGGCCACAGAGAGAGCAGGAGGGAGGCTTGGGTTGCCCCCGGCGATGGAGGAAGCCAAACTTTTCACACATCCTGGCCAGCCAGGACTTGGCTTAAGGCAACAAAGTTTCAATGGCTATGTGAGCAGAAGGCTTGGCTCTGCTCCAGGCTACAAAGTTTAAATTGTAGAAGATAAATAAATCCCAGATACCAGGGCCACCACTTGGGTCACTGGGGGTGGGGGTGTGGGGGAGGAGGGGAGTGGTTGGCTTGAAAACCAGCATGGGCCCCTCACTCAGACCACCCCATGCCCCAAGGGAACACCCACCCTGATTCAGGACCCCCTTCAGGGCAAACCAGCTGCCCCCCACCCATGTACCAGGGCTGTATCCTATCTAATAAAAGAGTAATATGCAGATTGACCATCACTTTAACATACAAGATGACTGTCCCCATGGGGACACAAGATAGCCACCACAAGATGGCCAGCAAGAGTGGGCAGTTGGCAGGGACTAGGCCTGCAAGGGAAAGAAGTTGGGAGGGACCAGGCCTGCAAGGGAGAGCAGTTGGGGGTGATCAAGCCTGTAGGGGAGGGCCATTAGGAGTGACCAGGCTGGCAGAGGAAGGAAGTTGGGGGTGACCAGGCCTGCAGGGAAGGGCAGCTGGGGGTGGGGGGATTGAGGCCTGCAGGAGAGAGCAGTTAGGGGTGACCAGACCTGCAGGGGAGCAGTTAGGCATCAATTAGGCTGGCAGGGGAGTGGTTAGGGGATGATAGAGCTGGCAGGCAGAAGCGGTTAGGGGCATTCAGGAAGGCAGGCAGGTGAGCAGTTGGGAGCCAGCAGGATTGGGCCTAAACAGGTAGTCGGACATCCTTCAAGGGGTCCCAGATTGGAAAGGAGAGGTTGGGCTGAAGGACACCCTCCCTCACCCCCCCCCCGCCCCAGTGCACGAATTTCATGCACCAGGCCTCTAGTGTGTGTGTGTGTGTGTGTGTGTGTGTGTGTGTGTGTGTATAAAACTAACTAAATGGCCTGTTTTTAACAGAGGTCCACTCTTCTCCCAACTTTGATTCCACCTTTTACCCTTTACATTTAATCCGGCTTCCCAATTAAATCCTGTGGTGTTTTTTTTAAGTTACTTTTTTTTTCCATGCTGAGCACAACAAACCTACTCTGGGCTCTCATCTATTGTTTCTCCTTTCTTTGGCTCTAAATTTATCAATCTGTTTCTCCAAGGTGCTTTGTAAATCTAGTCCAGTACCACCATATGCACAACAGGTTGCCCTGTAAGGAGTCCCGGCTTTTCCTCCTTCCTTTCTGGCAGCTCCACCTTTGTCTTTGTTGAAAGCCAGCCACTCATTGTTAGTAATGCTTACATCTCAGTTCTCAGCATTCTTCTCTTCTCAATCTGTATGTTCTATATCCTCTTTCCTAGAGGATTTTCATTCATGTCCAAGGGTTCAATAACACAATTGACCCTGAAAATACATCTTATACTACCAGCTTACTGACTTGACATCTCCATTTACAGCTCAAAGACATCTCAAACTCATGTGCAAAACCAAACCCCTGAAAGAAAACAAACTCCACTCCCAGAAAAAAAACAATCCAACAAAAAAAGCCAACAAAAAAGTCAGACACCTAAAACCCAGCCTTTGCAGGGAATGATGCAACTATCTGCTTCCCAAGTTAGGAACCTGGGAGTCATCCTTGACATCTCTCTTCTTTGCTCCTCACACCAAGTGTCTTAATTTTAACTCCTAAATATCTCTAAAGTCTTTGCTCTTTCCTCTCTTTGCATTGCCAGTAGCTTTGCTTACTACTTTGCACTACCCGGTCATAGCCACTCTAATATGACCAGTATAATAACTTATCCCTCCGCATCTCTTCTGTCTTCTGTCCAATTCATCCTCCACGGTCTCAGGGATCTTTTCAAAGCGTACTTCTAATTATGACACTATGTGCTTAAAACGAAAATTCTCCAGTGGCTTCCCACTGCTCTTAAGCTAAAGAAAAAAAAAAATCTTTAAACATTGTCAAAAAGGTCCTCTGTGACCTGGTCCCTCAGCCTCATTTTCCATGGTTTTTCCTCTAACACGAGGGCTTTTCACTTGTGACTCCTTTTGTTAGAATGCTCTACTTTCTCCCAACACTACAACCTCTGCCTTTCAGATCTGAATCAAACCTTCCTATAGGTCAAATCCCCCCATTATATGGCCTTATATCACAATACTCCTTTCCTTTCCATTTAGCATAGTTGTATAAGCAAATATTATGTTGATTTGTAATTCCATAAGGACAGGAAACTTCCTTTGCCTATAATTGTAACCTTGAGCTTGGCACATGATTCTTATTCAGCAAATATTTTTAATGGAATAAATGAAATAAAAATTCCATGATCTCAGAGCTCTCTTTCAACTGAATTCATCTTGCTATTTGGATTTTATTTTTCAATACTTCCCGAGGTAGACCTCCTCGTAGTTCAAGCGACTTATTCCTTATTTCCCTCATACATGTTTCCAGAGCGTTTACTTGGGAGACCCACTGACCAGCATCCTCCCTGACTCCTAGGAGGCACTCAGCACATGCTTTTTAGCCTGAAGGACAAACTCAAACCCATTTCTCTACTAACCTCAAACTTGTTTTTCTCTCAATCCCTATATTACTCTCCTCTGTACCATCAGGTATTTAATTGTATGTTTAATTATTTTATTTATGCCCGCCTCACTTCACACAGATTATAAATTTAAGGTGACTATTGTGCTTTCCCTTAAAAGAGCCTGGACTTGCGCTATTTGTTAAATAGGTACTTAATCTATTGATCAAGGAAACCTACCAAAAATGCAATTCCATCCAAATATGCCCTTAATAGCTTATTATTAATGAAGAAGAGACACATATTTTTCACCTACGTCTTTCTCTCCTTCTCCCCACCAATCATCACATGAGACAGGTGTTAATGAGCAGAGACATGTCTAAATAATAGGCAGAAGGAAGAGGAAGACAGAACTAAAGGCCAGGCTGATATTGTAGGTTTCAGAATGAGTCATCCCAAAATGTGCCTTTGTGGGATGCAGATTATTTTAAACTACAGGCAACAGAGATCCTGTGGGCTCAAGAGAAACTTCTGCCCTCCTCCCCTTAACTACTGAGAAGAGTTTGAATTGGGGGTTTTGCCCATAATGAGAGGTTATCAGAGATAACCTTTCTGACCTATCTATAAAGCAGAGAACACTAAAAATTCTTAAACTCTGTTCTTCTAATCGTCCTGCAGTGACCCTCTGAAACCCCATGGCATCTCACCTCATATAGGACCAGGAAGTAGTCAGATATAGTTCATTTTACCGTTCTATCCCTCAGCCTCTCCTGTATATGAGGTTTCTGACTCAGTGAGGTTCCCATGCACACTTGTGCAGTTAAATTTGGTTATTTTCTCTTATTAATATGTCTCACGTAGATTTAATCAATAGACCAGGTGAAACTTTCTTCCTCCCTGACAATATACAAAATGAAATTCTGAATGACAGAAATGGAATCATCTGAAAGGATCTTATTCATTAGTAGTGAAAATGTAATGATACCTCCTACTAATGTACTTTTAGGTGGTAGAAATGAAGACACCTTATATAATTTTAAATTACAAACTCAACTCTTCAGCAATGAATTTCTATTTCCTATCAAGATACCCATAGTTTTAATGTTTCCTAATACAATCAGCCTCAATTACCCAGACCACTGCGAGAGGAAAAGCTATGACTTAATTGAATTTTCTGGTTTGCTGAGGGTGAACCAAGAGCCCTCTTTATGTTTCAATCTTGTTACTGACAATCTTTATAAAAGCTATGCGTCTACTTTTCTGCCTTAGTAAGAACAATATGGTTAACGTTATTGAATCTTCCTCTGTTGATTGAAATGATTGTAATGTGTCAGGATCGATTCAAATTGCATTGAGTGTGAGCAGCTGATAAAATCTGTGCTAAGCCCCAGGCACAGTCTGAGAGTTGCCTTTTTGAGTAAGTTTCCGATTTCAACTTAGGCATGCATCTCTTTCTGCAAAGGTTTAGTCAAAAGCAAAAGCCCTGGCTGAAACAAAAAAATAGGGGGGGTGGATTTTGATTTATGACTCCAGTTGACTGAATAATGTTCACTCATTCATCCACCGGAACACCGTTTGTGGAGCCTGAGGCCAGAAAGTTCTCAGGATGGCTGCCTGAAGGCCCAAGCCAACAGGTGGTCAAGGGGAGCTTTGTTGGGCAGGGCCACTTCAAAGGCTGGGCCACTGGCTTCAGCTGTTCCTGGTGACATAGGAATGCAGACAGAATGGAGGAGTCCTTAGTGGGCAACTGGATGTCATCTCCTGCATAGCATGGCACTCCAGCCTCAAAGAGAGGCTTGAGGGAGGTTGGTTCCGGGATCAGAATCCACAGGGTTCATAGAACAATCCCATAGCTGGGCCCCAGATGTCTGAACAGCTCAGACTTTACACCCAACTCTGGACCGGTGCTCAGAGCAAACATGTCCTTCTCTCAGGCTACGTTTGTCCTCTGGGTGCCACCTCCGAGCGTGGGCCTCAGTGACTCTACACTGATTGAAATCCATTTGTCTTCATGTCTGGGCTAATGATTGCCAAAGCTGGTTTTTCCAGACAGCTGTTAGGTGGATGAGGCTGAGGCATAGAGAGACCTGTAGGAGGTCTGTGAAGCCAGCCCTGGACTCCATCTTTTCACCTAGCCAGTGACCCTGGAAGCTGGGACAATGTGATGGCTTGTTCTTCAACCTGGGCTCCCGTTTTGTTCAAGAACCCAGCGTGAACCACCCCTCTCTAGCACTCATGCCTGTGTGCCATCTTGGAGGCTGATGTAGAGAACAATCTTCAGTGGGGGCTGGCCCCTTCGTTCATTGTTTCCAAGTTATTCTTATTGGGACTGTGGCTTTGCCATTAGCTCCATGTGTGAAAGCCTCTTACATAATTTTTGCAGGTCTTACTTCCTTATAATTTGTCATTTATTTGGGGTTTGTCTACTGAGATCTGAGGATAATGAAAACTGGTTTCATTCTATAAAACTGAAAGGAAGTTGTGTAACATATTTTACAATTCTCATCCAGAATGATAGACTGTAAGGAATTACTTTTTTTTTTTTTTTAAATCAAGAAACTATAAAAGATCGATGAATTCTATTTGGTGCCAAACAGTATGGAAAAACTTCAGCCATGTCAATAGAAAAACAACAAACTGGGGGAAATATTTATAATTCATAGACAAAAGGTGAATCTAACATACATGAAAAGAGGTCTTAGAAATTGACACCCCCTCAAAAAATTAAAAAACCCAAATTTCAATGGAATAATGGGCAAGTAACATAAAAAAATTACCAGCAGGGAAATGGCATTTAAGTCATGAAAACATGTTTGGCTTTCTTCATATTAAGAAAAAGATACACTGAGACGCAATTTCTCACCTATCAGATTTTACAAACCCAAAGTTTGAAAACATCCTCTGTGCCAAAGCTGTCAAGAAACAAGGACTCATATATTCTTCATGGAAGTACAGATGGAAGCCAACTGGTAATATTTACCAAAATTACAAATATATTCACATCTGTCTCAGCAATCCTACACACTTCTGAGAATTTATCTCAGGAAAAAACTGCTCAAATGTATCCCACAGATACACTTGTACCTTAGGAAACTGTGTATGAATATGGCAGCATTGTTCGCAATAGCAAGAAATTGGAAACATCTGTTGATGTGGTGGGTATTAATAAACAAATAACCAAATGATACACGGCTATTTAAAACACTGAGAAAGCTTCTGATATACAGCAATGAAAATAACTCCAAGGTGCAGAGCCATGCTATCTTTTGTGTGAAACAGAGAGGAAATTTAAAATATGTAGTTTTCTTTCCTGTCATTTTCATAAAGAAACACTAAAATAAATAAAAACAATGCAATATAAAAAAATAGGTAAACAATTTGCATATGTAATTCAAAAAAGAAGATAAATTAGTGGCCACTAAACAGAAAAAAAAGTGGGTATCTATCATGTGGCTGAGATTCTAGAGCTGAAAACAGTCTCTATGTTTAAGGGCTGTTTTGCTACCACTCCACATTTACACACTGACAAGGAGAGAGCAGTCTAAGTCACATATCTCTCCAGGTTCTGAGGATTGTAAAGGAAAGAGAATAGGGAGAGGGAGGCAAATAAGGATAAAAAAGCAAAATGTGTTTTGCTATTTTTAAGAAGAGACTTACTTTAATTGCTGAATACAGAGAATAGCCACAGCGCTTCTTAAACTCTGCTCGAATGTCCAAAAGGTCAATTTCTGACCTGGAAACCATTATTCGGTTCAGAGTAAACTCATCGGTTCCAGCACCCTATTCAGAAATGTAGACATCCACAGCACAAATCAGCCACAAAATAGCGTATAAATCTATATTTATAAGAAATAGATAACAGTGCACAAAATAGTCCACCGTGGTGACTTTCCTTCCCACGTTTAGCATCAAACCTCATTATTCATTTGTTTAAGAAATATTTATCAACAGTTTACTCTGTGCCAATACCATGCCTCATGCTGAAACAGAGATGGAACACTTCTAATTTTGCAGAGAATACAGGTAGGAAAACAGGCCATATAATATAATGTGACATATAAGAAATATTGGGTGCTATAGGCACACATATGAGAGGAGCCTCAAATAGATTAAGGATTAGAAAAGGTCTGTCTGAGAAAGTGGTAATTAAGCTGAGGCCTAAATAACCAGACAGGAGAAGGGGCGGGGTTCAGAGAAAGAGGAAAAAAGACATTCCAATGGAGAGAACAGCAGGTGTGAAGGGTTAGGGCAAGAAAGAATGTCACCCTCAAGGACACATAAATAATGAAGAGAGGTGTCTGGAGAGGCAGGACCTTATCAGCCACGAAAGGAAGTTCTGACTTTATCCCAAGAGTGAGGAACTATTGAAGTCCTTTCAACAGGAGGGCACTGAGATGGGAGCAGAGTTGTGCTTTCCGAAGATCTCTCTGGCCGCAGTACGAGGAATGGAGTGCGGGGCAGGAGGAGGATGAAGATAACAGAATGAGACTAGAAGCTTTGGCACTAACATATAAAAGAGAAGTTGATTGCCTAACCTAGAAAAATGGCAATGCGATGGAGAAAATGGGTCGATTTAAAAGTTGCTTATAAAGGCAGATGACGAAACTGGATGTATCATTTGTACAGAATGAAGGAGAGGGAGACTCGGAAAATTCCCAAGCAGTTCCATTGACACAATTCATTTATTCAACAAATGCATATTGAGCGTGTCCTATATGCCAGGCATTGTTTCATGCCCTGTGCATATGATAGTGAACAACAAAGATGGTGCCTCTCCTCACGGAGTTAACATTCTAATGAATGGAGATGGTCCGTAGAGAAAATTAACGAAGTGTTTAAATAAATAGTAATGAGAACTATGGAACAGAGTGTGACTAAAAGGGAGACAACTGACCTGAGTAGTCAGGGAAGACCTTTCTCAGGAGGTGACGTTTGAGCAGAGACCTGAAGGGTGAGAAGGAGCCAATCACAGGTAGACCTGGAGGAGGTACCTTTCAGGCAGGGAGGACCACAAATGCACAGACTCTGACGTGGGAAGAGACGTGGCATAATCCAGGAACAGGAAGGCTGAAGAGGTTGAGGCCCAGAGAACAAGGATGGGAAGAGTGGTGTGACTTCAGGAGCTGGGCAAGGGCAGGTCCTGCTGGAGATTCCCACTGAGCTGACTGAACACAGGAAGGGGATCGGAACTGGGGTGGAGTGGGGGGAAGTGAGGAACATGATGTGTTCACTTTAAGCATAACTCAGAAAGTGCACGTGGACTCCCATAGGAAATGTCCAGGAAGGAAAGTGCTAGGGTCTGAGGATAAAAAAGAGAAAAACAAACTCCTCTGCTCACAGAGCTCACCATCTAGCAGGGGCAATAGACAAGGCAGCTGACTCAGTTTGGTCTGTTTTAAGGAAGGCAGCTTGAAAGGCCCTTGGACCTACGGGGTCAGGTTTGAGGTGTGCAGTTCTAAAACAGGTTCTATTGCCTGTGAACCGGGAGAGGCAATTTAATCAACATTGTACTGTACCAACCGCTCTAATGATTAGGATACTCATGATCAATCCATGGCATGGATTAGCTACAAAGAGAGCCCATCAACGTGAATGGAATTCCATCAATAATGGCAATGTTTTTACATTTTCCAGTGAGAAGCTAATGTATGAAATTCCAAACCAACCTTCAAAGCTCGATGCAGTCTTCCAGCTAAAAAGGCAGGCAAGTTCCTTGCACAATGAACTGTAGAAAAAAAATAAAGTATGTTGATTGTCATTTAATTGAAATTGAGTTAATATACAGTAAAATGTTTTTAAAAATGATTCATACCCGGGGTGAGGGGAAGACATGTGTAATACTATATGTAATACTTTAGACAATAAAAAATTAAAACAAACAACAAACAAAAAAACAACGATTCATATCCATTTTACTCCCTCCCCAATACTGGCTTTTATTTAGAATGAAAGAATGAATATTTAACCTAGATTTCAAAGCCTTGTAACATTATATCTGCACAGAACGCTAGCAGAAGTGATCTTTAGCTGCAGGGAAAATAAAATTACCTGCCAAAGAAACTCCCACAGCACATGACTCATCTCCAGTCTCAGACACACCAACACCTTCGCTTCCACTGATAATTCCCCAGGGTGGGCCACTGCTCCAATTCTAACAGCTCTGACTACTGATGAATAACTTGGGTCTAAAGACTGCAGGGATGTTGTCCAAATAACTCATTAGGTAAGAAGAGGCACTGGAGCTCATTTTGAAACCAGTGTTTCAAATGGAAAGATTTTCCCTTAAGTGGCTGTATCTAAATTCAGTTACTAAAAGATACTGCAATCTTTTAATTATTTACTTTGAAATAACAGGTAGTAAAATAAAACAAAAAAAGAAAGACATTGGCAAAAACATGAGCACATTAAGTATAGTTTAAATAAAGTGAAAATCACCAGAAATAGAAAAGTCTGTAGAGAGAAAATCTGTTTATTGCAACACAAGTACTTTTATAGCCTCAAATGTGATCTGCAGATAGGAATCTGATGAAAGTGAATAAATTTTATAATAAATTTTAGCAGTCAGAACAAGGATAAGTAGCTTTCTCATAGTGTCTTACTGGCTCTCTTAAGGAACTGAAAAGGCCTTCAGTTTGTGTAACTGATTTAGGGAAATGGGGGCGGGGAGGGTGTCGGAAGAGGAGAGGATGTATTAGACATTCAAATGTGGAATCTGGGACAAATATGAAAACCGTGTTAGGTGTGAAGTTTTATGAGAATAAACCAACCATTTGGATCAGGTGTACCTATTTTTTTTTCGGAAATTCATATTAAGCAAGCCTTAATACTTGGATTAAAAGTCGTTATGCCTACTGTCATCCTCATAAGCTTTTCAAATCATCTCCCTCTCCCTAAACTAAATCCTATAGAATACTTCCCCCTGCCCTCATAACCCTTTAGCTTTTCTTCTGCTTTATGTTTTTAACCACCTGGTTTGTCCTTTATGCCCTAAGATGTTGGGAAGTGGTGTTAGACGTAGTGATAGAAAGTTTGCTTTAGCACCCAGCATTGAAAGTAGGAAAACTCGGGGAAATCTCTGACATGCAGCAAGTCCACCAAGTTGCCCATTTCTCACCTTCTGTGATGTCTTGACCAAACTTCAGTCAGTCCTTTCTCCTCCCCCAGGCCCTTGAACTCTGTCTGCCCCTCACCCGAGCAAGCACTAAAACATGAAACATACCTTCCTACCAGCTTGTCCTGAGAGTGAGGTGACAGAGCCAAACACATCTCCGGTCAAACCCCAACAATCATGCTCCCTGGCTTATCCAACTCCTACACCAAAGATAAGCCTTTTCTATTTGATTCTGAGACTCTTGCATGTGTCTGAGATGAAGGCGTTCTCCCTATTGGGAGAGTCTTTTGGAGTAGAGCCTCCCTTATTTAGTCCAGATTTGACAACTAGAAATGTTCTATGATGCCTTTCTAAAGTAAAACAACTCAGGTTTTCATATTAAACACTATGTGTTGACATACTGTATTAGACTCCTTATGCATGACATATTTAGAATAGGCAGATCTATCAACTTTGAAAGTATGGGTTACTAGGGGCTGAGGGGTGATTGCTAGTGGGTACAGGATTTCTGTAGGGACTGAAGAAAATATCCTAAATTTAGATTTGGCAATAGTTGCACAACTCTGAAAATATATTAAAAAGCACTAAAAGGCACACTTTGAATGGGTGAATTTTATGGTGAGTTATAGCTCAGTAAAGATGAGAAAAACTGTGATGTATTCCAATGGTAAACAAATTGAAAATGAGTGTGACATATCTTGAACTTCGAATTAGTCAAATTATAAGAAGTTTCTTTTACTTGATAAAATAATATTCATTATAGCCTAAATTCAGTGCATCATTCAATATGTATTTCCAAGAATGCTTCTTAGCTCAATGAGTATGAATTCACACATTTCAATAAGGTTTTTCAAACATGATAGCAAGTAGCAAAATTGATGTAAAGAGCAACAATGTGAAATGGAAAAAAATTAACTGGCTACCTCATTGCTTCCGAACTGATTATGGTGACAGCCCTATTCCATTTTTTTTTTTTTAATTGAAAAAGAAGCCTTTACTATGTTGGCCTATCTTTTAGTAATTCAGAGTCCTCCCTTCCTCCCTCCACCTGCATTCCCTTAGTGACCTAGGAAGGAACTGAACTTCTGGTGCCTCAGGTTTACCATCTGGACCATCCCTAACCCAGGGGATGGTTACGAGGCTTAAATATGTCGATATTTGTAAAGGAGTTTAGCGCAGCACCGAGCAGGTGGTAAGTGCCAGATGA
Source organism: Lasiurus borealis (assembly GCA_004026805.1). Lineage (NCBI taxonomy): Eukaryota > Metazoa > Chordata > Mammalia > Chiroptera > Vespertilionidae > Lasiurus > Lasiurus borealis. The sequence goes on along the minus strand of PVJN01005919.1, from coordinate 17,016 downwards.
GTATTTATTGAAAAATACAACTTGAGGCACCCTCTGTGGGAGCTCACCTCCAGACACGGTAATTAGCATCTGCAGGTGAATCAGAGGCTCACTCCAGGGGAGCGCACCTTCAGACATCCGCTATCCTGATCTCAGCAGAGGAGCTATTCATTATCATGTGGATGACAGGAATGCTTTTTCATACCGGTACTCCCGCCCTGGAACTAATGGAGAAGAAGCTGCAGCAAGCCCAGTCACCTCCCTAAATTAGAGTGGTTTAGGATGCCCAACAATCCTGGGTGTGTGCAAGCGCGTGACAGATTCTCTTGCCTGACTCTGATCAGATGGGCGACCAAATCCTACCTTTCAATCATCTCTTGTTCTCTGACCGCACCTTCCTTGCCTCACGGAGAGGCAGACCACCTTCTATAACAGCATCTCTGTCTGCTTGTTTATCCACGTGTTTTTCTGACACACTCCCTGCTAGCGCAGCTGAGTGGGAAGAGACCGCTAGTTTCCACCTGAGCTCCACTAGCCACAGACATCTTCTAATGACCCAAAATGGTAAATTACCATATTGGCTCACATCTCAGCTTTCAACAAAGCTCAATAAAAATGCCAATAGAAATGTCATATTTTATCTCTCTAGGAGTTTACAATCCAAATGTAGTGACAAGAAGGCAAATACAAAGTTAAAAGCAAAGTAAGATGTAAAAAAAATTACTTTTTCATACATTCCTTTTTCAATATCTGTTGAGCATGTTGTTAAATGGATGCTGTGAGAGCCTACAGAGGGATCAGTCAGGATTCTTATAAGGAGCTACCCCCGACACTGTTTACATCAACTGCAAAGTGACTCAGTTTGGAAGCACTCAAGAGCTTACCTATGGCCAGCAGTAGGTCTTCAAAACGTCCAGATAATTCTCCTTTTATGCTGTCCTCAATGTCCTTCTGGCTAATATTTCTGTATTCATCAAATGCTAAAAACCAGTACCACAAAAACAGTGAAAGCATCCCACTTGACCACACATGAATATATTCCAGTTTTTTAGTTAATATGCAACAAATTAAGTTGCTCAGTGGTGAGCTCAAAAACCCCCTTTTAAATGATCAAAACTTGAGCATGGAAGTTTTTATTTTTCGTGACTTAAAAACAAACAAACAAACAAACAAAAAACTGTAATAAAACCTGAACTTCACAGGCCGTTTTCTTCAATAATCTTCCTCTCTCTGTCTCCTCTCCCTCTCCCCAGGTTGTTAGCATTTAAAATAGCCTAAAAGGTTAAATAATATATCTAGTAAGGTGGGCTGTGCTTAAATTACAGCAGCACCTGGGAAATGATTCAAGCATGTTTTATTTGCTAACACAGTCTTCAATATGAAGATTCCTTATTGCTGAGCAGATCATTCCATTTTCTTGATCAGTTTTTGCCCCAAAATAAAACCTATACATACATCACCAAGTATATGAGCATATTTTGCAAGTCAAGTAATTTTTTCCAAGTAAATTATGGAGAAAAAAAAAGAAAGCAATTTTGGAGAGAGATCTAGGATTGCTTGGTTTTTATTTTTAAATAAAGATGTTGGCTCCTTCCTGGCCCAAGCCCTGGTCAGGACACATGTGAGAGGCAACCAATCGATGTTTCTCTCATGTCAATACTTCAGTATGTCTTTCCCTTTTCTACTCTCTCTAGAAATCAATGGACAAATATCCTCGAGTGAGGATTAAATAAATAAAATAAATATATTATTAAAGCAACCATAATATACAATTACCATTATTTTATAAAGAAATTCTAAAGCCAAACTTAAGGAAGGGTAACTTCAGAATTAAAAAATCCTGGTACTATCTTTGTATTTTCTCATTTCCCCATGACTCAGCGAAGCCTGGTCATGCACTATGACTGTCACTGTTCTCTTGACCTGCCTCTGGAAGCCACAGTAGGTGCTCACAGGACATGGGCTTCTCAGCTTCCAGGTACTTTTGCTTCCAGAATGGCTCAGGGAGATGCAACAGTAGAGGCTGGATACATAATAGTTGGTCTGACAAAGAGGGCTCCCCAATTTACCTTCATTTCAGAGAGAAGTGAATGGTAATCCATGCTAACGCATTAACAGAGGCACCACAGCACCTGGTGTTTCTAGAAAGTGCCTAACTAGGGAAGTGTTGGGGTGGAAGCAATGCAGCCAGGGTCCTCTATCCACAGAAACACCCTTCTTTGCTCTCACCCCAGAGGGTGGCCCCTTTTCTCCTCCTGCCATCCCTCCCCATCTGTTTGTTACCTGTCATTAGGTATCTACTCAGCCTCTAGGGGAACAAGGGTCATGTCAGTTCTGCCCTGACTAGTTGTTTTCTGAACTGTTGGTACATAAAAATGGAACCACCTTAGCAATGTTTAACTTAGTTTTCCAGAATTTTGTATATTAAATGCAAAAAAAAACATTTGCAAAGCAACACAGAGCCAAAGGGATTGTAACGAGGGTCCTTACTTCGTTTTAGCTGGGGAAAGCTCCTTAGACACAGGATCTCTGTGAATGCATCTTCGTCCGTGCCCCACTTCTTCTCACCGGCATTATAGAGAATCTGTGGGATAAGGCGGGGAGACTTAAATGTTCTTATGGGCACATTCCTCTCATCTCTTTTTGAAGGGTTCGAAGGAGAGGAGGTTTACTTCGTTGTAGAGTCCGTGAGATAATTATTCAAATTTCTCACATTTAGCAGACTAGAAATTTGAGAGGTGGGGATGCAGGGACTACGGGAATAATAACCCTACCGGGGAAGGCTGCTCCCCAGCCTTCTCCTCAGTCAGGACAGGAGACCGCAGCCACAGCTGTGCCACAGAAATGAAAAGGTAGACCAGGGTGGGAGGGAGAAGCGGGGCCAGGTAGTAAAGGAGATGTTTTCTTTGCTCTGCTACTGACCTGGGCATCCTTTTTGGCCAGCTGCTCGTCCACTTTCAGACTTTCATCTCTTCTGCCCTAAACAAAGAAGATAAGAGCAAGGGCAAACCCTTGTAATGACAGAAGATTCTAACGCTTGGTATTCCCATCAGCAGGGTTCACGGAGGACTTGGGCTCCTGGGGCTCTAGTTTTTGCTTTGTCACTGACTAGCCATGAAATCTGTAGCAAAATCACACAATTTTCTGATCTTTAGTTTCCTAATCTGAAAATTCAAAGATCATAAGGTTACGAAAAGACAAGTCACAGAATGGGAGAAAATATTGTTGGCAAACTCATATCTGATGTAGGATGTATATCCAAAAAATATAAAGAATTCTTAACATTCAACAATAAGATAACAAACAACTCAATTGAAAAATGGGCAAAAGGTCTGAGCACCCTCATATATACAGATGGTAAAAAAGCTCAAAATGAAATATCATTAGGGAGTCGAAAATTAAAACAATAAGATACCAGTTATTAGAATGGCTAAAATCCAAAACACTGATAACACCATATTGCTGGCAAGTATTGCAGCAGCAGGAACTCTCATTCATTGCTGGTGGGAATGCAAAATGATACAGCCACACAGTTTGGCAATTTATGAACAAAACTAAACATACTCCTACTCCTTGGTATTTACCTGAAGGAGTTGAAAATTTATATTTACATAAAAACTTGCATATGAATGTTCACAGAAATTTCTATTCATCATCATCCAAACTTGGAAGCAACCAAGACGCCCTTCAACAGGTGAGACATACTACTATAGTATACACATATATGGGAATAGTATTTGCAATAAAAAGGAGATGAGCTATCAAGCCAAGAAAAGACTCTTAGCATGTTGCTAAGTAAAGTGGACAGTCTGAAAAAACTACCCCACTCTATAATTTCAACTATATGACAGTCTAGAAAAGGCAAAACCATAGAGACAGTACAGAGTCCAGCTGTTGTGAGGTGTTTGGAGGGAGGAAGAGAGATGAATAGTTGGAGGACAGAATATTTCTAGGGCAGTAAAACTATTTTGTATGATACTATGCTGATGAATACATGACATTATGTATTTGTCAAAACTCATAGGCTGTATAACACAAAGAGTGAACACTATTTTACATTATGGACTTTAGTTAATAATAATGTATCAGTCTTCATCAACTGTAACAAATGTACTACTTTAATGCAAGTCTATATAATAAAAAGATAATATGCAAATTGACCATCATATCCTCGCACAAGATGGCAGCTCCCATGTGGTCACAAGATGGCTGCCATAAGATGGCTGGCAGGGGTAGGCAGTTGTGGGTGATCAGGCCACCAGGGGAGGGCAGTTAGGGGCAATCAGGCTAGCAGGGGAGAACAGTTGGGGGACCAGGCCAACAGAGGAGAGCAGTTGGGGTTTGGGGGAAGGCCAGCAGGGGAAGGCAGTTGGGGGACCAAGTCTACAGGGGAGGGCAGTTAGGGGGATCAGGCCTGCAGGGGATGGTAGTTGGGAGATACCAGGCCTGCAGAGGAGGGCAGTTAGGGTCAACTGGGCTGGCAGGGAAGGGGAATTTGGGGCAACTGGACCAGCAGAAAAGGGCAGTTGGGAGTGACTGTGTCAGCAGGGGAGGGCAGTTGGGGGTGACTGGGCTGGCAGGCAGAAGTGGTTAGGGGTAATCAGGCAGGTAGACAAGCAGTTGAGAGCCAGCAGTCCTGGACTGTGAGAGGGATGTCCGACTGCCCAATCCCTGTGTGATCTGCCCTAAACCAGCAGTCAGACAACCCCTGAGGGGTACCAGATTGGAGAAGGTGCAGGCTGGACTGAGGGACAGCACCCGCCACCTCCAGTGCATGAATTTTGTGCACCGGGCCTCTCGTATGTTAATAATAGGAGAAATAGTGAGGGGATGGGAGGAAGGGCATATGGGATCCCTCTGTATTTTCTGCTCAAATTTTCTGTAAATCTAAAACTTCTCTAAAAAATAAAGTCTGATAAAAAACAAAAACAGTTCAAAGATTTCCACCAGCCTGACTGTTGAAGCCTCTGTGGCTAAGTGTGTGCTCATGTGCAAGCACTTCAGCTTATAGAAACAGGAGGTAGAGAGGGAAAGAGGATTGCCTGAATTACTCTAAAAATGATAGGTGAATGAAATATTGGCTATAATATTCAAAAAGCATTTGTTCCTGTTTTCAAATAGATCCTCGTATGCCTGTCTAATTTTTTGCATGATTTATTTGCTTCTTTTCAGTGCTACTGATTCTCTACTGTTAGTTTGCTTGCCTTCTTGTTCTTTCATTGTGCAGTTCTGCTCTAGTCAAAAAAATACTGATTATCAGCATAATAATCAGCCACCTCTACCATGTACTGATCACTTTCTATGTGCTAAGGACTTCATATCATCTATCTTTCTATCTGTCTGTCTGTCTGTCTGTCTGTCTATCTATCTACCTACCTACCTACCTTTGCAGCATCTATGACATTAGTACTGTTACTACTTTAATTTTACACATGTGAAAACAAGGGCTTTGAGGCTTAAAGTAATGTGTCCAGACATATACTAGTAAAGCTAGTAGGCAATACAGGAGCATACAATTCCAGGTTGTTTGATTCTGAAACACTGCCTGGAAGCCCTAATACTTGCTGCCTCCTATGAGTATAAACCTCTGGGGGTGTATGTTTGCAGCAATGCCCCATAACTTGGGTACCCTCCTAAGGTTTTCACCATCTACACAATAAAGGAGTAAGATGCAAATTGACTGTACCTTTGTTATTTTGTATGCAAAATAACCCAACAAAGATGGAGGGTTAATTTGCATGCACGGGCGCTGAGTGGCCAGGCCTCTGGGCAGTATGGGAAGGTGGAAAGGCGGCTCTAGGGCCGAGCAAAAAGGCAGCTCCAGCCAAAGCGAAGGAGGTGCTAGCAACCAGGGAAAGGAAGGCCCATTCTTGCATGAATCTTTGTGCATTGGGCCCCTAGTTTGAAATAACTGAAACAAAAATTAAGGTAACTTGTTTCTTAGTGGCATATGCCTCACTTTCACAAGTGCTGCTTCAGCCTTCAGCTGAGACCACTGTTGGGGTTCTCTCAGATGTTACAGGCTGAGTAAATCAGCTGAAAGAGGCCAGTGCAACAGGCTTATTTCCTCTCTTACACACACCTAGGATTACAGCTCATCCTTGACACTGCCCACCTTTATTATAAAGTCATGAGCCTCCTAAAAAGAGACAGCAAAGTGTGGCATCATTTAGTCACATGGTGATGAGTGATGTAGCAACTCTTCCATAGGTATAAGAATGAAGTAACTACAAGTTATTATTTTTTATCCTGAGATTAATATACACACCTCTGAAGACAATATGTCTGTATTATGTTTCGTACTTAATTTAAATGCTAACAAAAGGAATATTTATTCTTTGGAGTACAGATAAAAATAAGCATGTTCTTAAAATGGAAATGGACAATTATTTTATGTCAGATGAATTATGAGAACATTTCTAATGTATTGTGAAACCTGATCTAAACACTTTTAATCTGTATACTAACCATCAAAATATTTTTTTGTTACATGATGATGTTATATTTTTCTGATGGTGGTTGAGCCTTATACTGCTCCGTGGCAATGCAAATACAAAGTGAGTGAATCATTTCATAAGGAAAATTGCAAGCTCATTGTATCTGTTTGGTTATTTTTAACCCCCCTAATAATTATTATTGAGCATGCAGCTAATTGAGGAATTAAAAAATAAAAGATAAACCTTACGTTTGCCAAAGTCAACAGAGCTTTCCGGAAGTCACCAGATGTTTCAGAGCTGATGTCATCTCCAAGACTCTTCTTATACACTGAAACCACATAAGAATGGAATTAAGCCTTGACAAACTGGAAAATACTATTATAAACCAGAGAAAAGCTTAAATGTCTACACTGTCCAGAAATGAATACCTAAAAAAATGATAAAATAAACCTTGCTCTTTTTTAAATTCCCTGGGGTTCTTCCAAGAAAGGATACCCTGTTGTAACTATTACTATAGTATGTGTTGTAGCAGATGCACAGAAAGAATTTCCATTCTGGATCAAATCATGCTCTGCTTCATCTGACATTGGCACCAAGGAATACTCATACAGTGGGGAAGCTTGAGTGAGCTAATTGCTAGTCTGCCTTCCATTTTCTATTCTCTCTTTCTTCCATAGCAACAGAGCCCTCATCTTGAGCAAGTCATAATACCTGAAGCATAAAGACTACATTCTCAGCTTAGCGAGGTACAGCTCCATGACTAAGTTCTTTTCAGTGGAATGAAGGCAGACAAATGCGGCCTTGCTGAGAAATCTCTGTAAGGGATGGTTCTCGCCCATCTTAGTTCCTTCCTCCACCCTCATGCCTTCTCTGCACATCCATATCTGGAGCATACTTGGAGCTCAGGGAGCCATCCTGATCTATGAAGATAAGGACTACATCTAAATGATGGCAGGAGAGAAACCAAGATGGCGCTATAAGGTGTACACCTGTACGTGCTGCCTCTCACAACCAATCCAAAACTACAACTAAAAGACAAAATAATTATCATCCAGAACCATGGGAAAGCTGGCTGAGTGGAAGTTCTACAACTAGAAGGAAAGAAAAAAGCACATTGAGACTGTGTAGGAGGTGCAGAGGTACAGAGGCATGCACAGAGAGGGTTGGCAACTGAGGATGCGGTTGTCTTTTTCAAGTGGGAGGAAGACACAACTCTTAACTGCTCTGAACTCTAGTTTCCAGCGAGACTCTGGGGGCCCAGACTCCTATGGGGAGAAACTGGACTGTCTGGCATCAGGTCGGAAAGTGAGGGTGGCTTTCTCACAGAGTGCTCGCAGAAATCATTGTTTACTGTGCTGGGGCACGGGACTCGGGGACCCGGAAATGCAGAGACATAGAGAGGGGGGACAGGCAGCCAGGGCTGTTTGCCATGCCCTAGTGATTCCCTGAGACCCCACCCTGCCCAATTTACAAATCCACCCAAACTGTGCATAACAGCTTTTGCATATGAATGGCCTGCCCTGTCTCAGCTTAACCTAACAAACTGCAGCTGAGTCAGCTCCAAAACTTCCAAACCCCACGCAAAGAGGAGAAAGCTGTAGATTTTGCTATAGCTCCTGCTGAGTGGCCTCAGGCAGTAGCTGATTTGCACCTCCTTAAAGATCCTGGAGCCACTGTACCTACTGGTCAGTGTGAGAGGACAACAGATTTCAACTCTTCACATGCATAAGGGACACACTCAAGGAGTAGACTCAATGAGAACCAAAGCCCCACTGAAGCAAGTGCTGCCCCATAAGGGTGTTTCCAGAACAGTACTTCTTCCATTATAGACACAACTGATCCTCATAGTCAATTGGCCTGAAGGTCAATTCCTCCCAGTGTACCAATAGCAATCAAGGCTTACCTACAACAAGACTGTGCAGCAGCCCACAAAGGGGTGCATCAAGAGTGCCCACCTCATAGAGCTAGAATGTATTATTTGATAGCTCTCAAAAGAAAGCTACCCTAGCCAAGATGGGTTTGGCTCAGTGGATGGGGCATCGGCTTGTGGACTGAAAGGTCCCAGGTTCGATTCCAGTCGGGGGCATGTACCTTGCTTGCGGGCACATATCCACTGTGGGGGGTGCAGGAGGTGGCTGATCGATGTCTCTCTCTCATCGATGTTTCTGACTTTCTATCTCTCTCCCTTCCTCTCTGTAAAAAATCAATATATATATATATGTGAAAGGTACCCTAAAAGACACTATTTTCCCATAACAAATGACAACTGCATGTTCCCCTGTTTCAGAGCTGACTAGTAGCTCCTCTTGCATGGCTTATTATGCAGCATGCACTGAGTTTAAGTCCCTGCTCTGCTCCATCCATGCCTCACTGATCCTCTCGGAGTCATGTGCCTGAGTGTAGCTGACACCAGGTAGCCGTTTGAACTCAGCCTGCATCACTTCTAAGGGCTCTATAAATTAGTCATATGAATGCTTGTCCTTTTAAATAATTAAAAGACAAGTATAGAAAGTGATATGAGGTTATCTAGTAGCAATAATAGTGTAGAGATCAAAACTCTTCCAGCATGCATTAGTCTCCTTTTAGGAAATCTATAATTTTTCCAGAGTAATTCAAATAAGCAAAATTCATTATAAATTATCTAAGTAATGATAACATTAGGTAGGCAACATTTTATCTAACAGGCATAGTATCATTGTGTCTATGCTTCACTTTAATTAGAAAAAAAATAATTATTTAAAAATATCAAGCCAAAGAATAAAGCTCTCACGTGTTAGACTTTGAGGAAGTATTTTACATTTCAGAATCATCTAGACGAGGCCTTTTATGTAGCCTCCCCACACCTCCCTTGACCCCAGATATTTTCAAGAAATAAGAATAGGAAATACAATGCCTACTTCCTTTATGAGGGCCAAGTAGATAGCTCCCTTGAATAGATTTCTCATGCCTAGGTCACTATTGCACATTACATGGCACCACCATTCTTGCTGCAGTTGACTGCTACAGGGTTGGCATCTGACTCCAGGTGGCAAGCAACCCAAGAGGTGACTGGGTGAGAGAGCGTTGTCCAAAATAATGCTCTCTAATATCAAGTGCCTTCCTGAGCCCATTGAATGTTCTCCCTCAGGGAGTGAGCTGGACAGGAATAGGAGACAGAGACAATAAAGTAGCAGAAGGGTGAAAAGACTCCCAGAAATAAAGGCACAACATTTAGACCAAGAATAACCAGAAACCAAGGGCAAATACAAGCTTTGATAGACAGACACTGTATGGCCAGGGAAGAGAAGTTACTCAGCAGTGTCAAAACAGCAGAAGCAGTGAGGGAGGAGAAAGAGTTGCTGTAATGAAAACATCAGCGTGGGGCACAATGCATGCCTGATGCCGAGGGAGTGACAAGGTAGCTGAGTCGCTGAAGCAGGGCTGCTGTGTCCTGAGTCTCTATAAAGTTTGGCTGTGCCTAATTGGACTGTTTCCTTTCTTTACATTTTGTGTATCATTAACCTTTACTCACCAGTGATCTACATGCAATTCCATTTCTTTTAGCCTTAGAGAGCTCAGCTCACCCAGATATCACGGCATCTGGTGATTGGAACTATTATCACTTGTCATACTTACAAAAACCACAATCCTAAATGCTAGATAATGTCACTTGGCTCTTAAGATCCCAATCTGGATCTTGAGGATATTCATTCAATGAATATTTGAATTTGCCTTCCGCTGTTCTGAGCACTGGAGCTACAGCAGTGAACGAAACAGACAAAAGGCCCGCCTCCACAGAGTGTCCATCCCAGGGCTGTTTGTCCATCAGTGCTGGGCTCCAGAGAGCCATCCTGTGCAGTGACTTTTCTAAGAAACACCAGGAAGCCGCAAGGAAACGGGCTCTGATGATTTTTTATACGTAAATAAACTAATGGAACCAAATTACTGGTATATGTTGAACTAACTAATGGAACCAATTTTTTTTAAACACTGACAATGGACCCACTTTGCCCATTTAGCAATTATCTCATCTACTCCAAATTTACCTTTCTATACCTTGCTTTGTGGTGCTGGGTTTTGGACTCTACAGATTACATTTCTCTTTGTACCCACCCTGAATACCTGTTGGGTCCCACCAATTCGGGGGGGGGGGGTGGAGGGGAACAATAGAGGGAGATTGGAAGGCAGGAGGAGGAAAGAACATGTTATTTTCTTGCTATTCAGGTCTATGGCAACCCCATGAAGGGCTTTCTCCCTGACAACAGCAGCTGTCCCCGCTACTAGGACAAGTCGCTTAGCACCCCCCTGGGGGCCCAGCTCCAGCCAGATGGAACCTTTCGTGAGTAGTCTGGACTCCAGCTCCTTAAGCCTCTCCTTCCAGCCCCTGAGGCATCAACACCTGCAAGATGGTGCTTCTCCTCTGAGCTTCTAGTATCTGAAAACCCCAACCTCTTTCTTCTGTCGTCCCAGCCCTGGGAGTTATACCTGTGCCACGCCTGTGTGCCTTTTTAGCTTTTTCAGTCCTTCCAAAGGTGTTCAAACAATTCTGTACATCAAATCAAATCTCTGTTAAAATACCGACTGCTATTTCTGTTTTTCTCACTAGACCTTGATTAACACATCAGTAATAAAACAGTCACTGACCTATCACTGAGGTATTTACCTTCTAATGAGAATTTCTCAAAGTGGCCTCTCTAACCCTCACCAGGGGGACAGTATAGCCCTTATTGAGACCCCTCCCACTGCAGAGGCTTCCTGACACACAAACTCAGAAACCATGGCTCCCTTGAGGTTCTTGGTGAGGTTTACAAAGGCTGTTGTATAATACAGAATTGGGCTGGTATTTGTCCCTGGTTCCTGGTAAATCACCTGTAAGTCCTTGGAAATTACTAAATAATAGAAATGTCTTTGTTGTTCCTGGCAGGTCCCAGGAACCACAACTGAGTATTTGCTGTCAAGATGACCCAGGATCCCAGTGATCAGGGGCTGGTCACACCAGAAAGATGAACCATGTGATTCGAGGATTCGGGTTCTGAGCCACATGAGATTGGCCTGATCTCTTGGGAGAGGAGCACTGGAGATGAGTTTAATCGTGTGGCCAGTGATCCAGTCAATCATGCCTATGTAATGAAACCCCAATAAAGACTGCATCCAAGCTTGAGTGAGCTTCCTTGGTTGGTAATTATACATCGATATGCTGGGAAGGCCATGAATCCTGAGGACACGGAAGCTGTGCATTTGGGATCCTCCAAGACCTCTCCCTATGCATCTCTTCACTTGAACAATCTGATTTGTATTCTTTATATAAACCCCTAATTGTGCAGAGAGCACTTTCTTGAGTTCTATCAGTGATTCTAGTGAGTCTACTGCATCTGAGGGAAAGGTGAATAGCCCTCAATTTGTAGCCATTTGGTTAGAAGTGCATGTGGCAGGCCTGGGAACAGCTGCACTCGTGGCTCATTTCTGAAGTTAGGGGTACCTGCTTGGGCCTGTGTTCCAACTTGCAAAGTCACGCTAATTCTGGGTGGTAGGTGTCAGAATTGCGAAGCAGCAGCTTTCTAATTTTTATACAGTTGACAGGCTATTAGGACTTCAGCTAATTGCTGAACATGCTCTCTAAATGCTTCATCTAATTTCCCACCAAAAGTCATGAGGCTGATCTAAGTGGCTTTTAACATATAATATTAACATACAATGATTTGAGTCTCTTACATTGATGAAATTAGTCGATTCAATTAAGCAGTGATCGCTGAGAGCAAAAGGCAAAGTATTAATGCCATCAGTGTGTAGCAGTTTCTAGCTCAATCATATTAAATTTTTCTCACAGACTTTAGCCCATTTTAGAATGGAGCCTCTTTTTGATGTCTTGCCTTCTCAAAAGTCTTGTGAAAAAGAGATTGGGAAAGGCAATACTGGCTCACATATGTGTGGATGGTGGTAAAGATAAGAGGATGACCTGTGTAGTAGGCTTGATAGATCTCCTTCATCTGCCTGCTTGTCCTGGTGGTTAAGATTTCAATCAATGCATCTTCATCTGTTCCAGTGCCCTAAAAAGGGAATCTGTTTTTAGAGCTCTTAAAAAACTTAAATTCATGCATTACAGTCTTAATATCTTATTTTATATGAATGAAAAGAACAGTTTTGAATAAATCAACATAATGGTCTTTATGGATCTAAAGCAGTTTTCTAATATTCCATATTTTAGTCTTAAATAACATGAATCATGTAGAGTTAACTGACATCAAGTTTCCCCCAAAATTTCATACTGTAATACAAAAATCATTGAATAATTCTAGGAAGAAATAGTAGAAAGGGAAAAGCCTATGACGTTTGAGATCAGAAGTGAGCATTCAAACACACCATTATATTTAGGAAGGACTCTGCAATTCTTTTGAATGAGTTCATCCCTACACTAATGTACTAGGCTGGTCAGCATGTATCACCTTCTTCATTCAGGGAGATTTTAAAGCCTCAATAATGTATAATGGGCCCACTTGGTTTAGGGATTAATTACTCTTGAGCCTTGGTCTATATTGAGGTCACTGAATCACACTGTGACTCAAAAGAAGCCACTTACACTAGGACTTGATAAAAATAAGAGCAATGGCCTGGCTGGTTTGGCCCTGTGGTTGAATGTCAAACTATGAACCATGCATGGGGAGAGGGGCGTGCAGGAGGCAGCCAATCAATGATTCTCTCTCATCACTGATGTTTCTATCTCTCCCTCTCCCTTCCTCTCTGAAATCAATAAAAATATATATTAAAGAAAAAAAAATACCAATGCAGCATAGAAACAGCGGCTGAATTCTCGTCCCTCCATGGCAGAGTCCTACTTGCCCCCATATCTCGCCTTTAAAAATTATTAATTTAAAAATTTTAAATACATGAATTTTTAGAGCAGTTTTAGGTTCATAGCAAAACTGAGTGGACCCAATATATCTTCTATCTGCCTTGCTTAGTATCTGAATGCCTAATTTTTTTACTTAACACATAGCTTCCCAAATAAATACATACTATGTGTCTCAGCTTCCCTTAGTGCTAGGTTTCTCCATCTAACTAAACTCTCATCATGAAGTTCCCCATACATTTTCTGATAGTCCTCAAGGATCTGGGATAAACCTTTCTTTGTCCCTTACCTCTTTTAGCTTGGATGAAGACATAATGGCAGGACTGAAACTGGATCTTTGTTGAACTGGGATGGTCAGGAGAGGGTGTGATGATTTTACATTTTACATTTCAGTTTGGCTACATTCCTCAGTTATTTAACCCAACACTATTTAGGTTTGCTCTAAATGTGTTTTGTAGATATAACTGAAGTCCATTATCAGTTGACTTTAAATAAGGGAGATTATCTTAGATACTTTATGTGGGACTAATTTAGTCAGTTGAAAGGCTATTTGAGCAGTCCTGAGGCTTCTCTGAAGAAAAAATTCTACCTGTGGGCAGCAGTTGGAGGTGGTGCTGAGAGTTCAAGCCTGCCCTTCAGATTTTTGATTTGCCTAGCTAGCTGTATAATCATGTAACCAAGTCCTTGCAATACATCTCTTAATATATATCTCCTGCCTACCGGTTCTGCCTCTCTGGGGAACCCTGACTGATAACGGATAAAATCTTAAAAAGACACAGAGATAGACAGGAGCCAGACTGTGCTGGATAATGAAGGTTATGGTAAGGAATTTAAATTTTAAGTATTCAAATTCATTGGCAATTTATGCAGCTGAATAATAGAATTGATTCTAGAAACTTTATAAAAATAATTTTGGCTATTCTGTATGAATAAATGTGAGATGTGTAAAAATGGAGGCAAAGGGACCAATTAGGAGGCCATTGGTATATATAGTCAAAAGATGATGTGGTGAACTAGAATATTAGCAATGGATTTTGAGAGATGTGCTCTCATTTTTTTTATAAATCTTGGAGTAAATCTAATGGGTCTCCTGATAGATTTGGGAATTCTAAGGATGAGGGAAAGCAAGGGATCAAAGATAATACTACGTCTTTGGCCTAACCCAGTGCTCAACAAACTCATTAGTCAACAGCACCAACTATTAACAGTACAATGATTGAAATTTCTTTTGAGAGCCAAATTTTTTAAACCTAAACTTCTTCTAACACCACTTCTTCAAAATAGACTCACCCAGGCCATGGTATTTTGTGGGAGAGCCACACTCAAGCAACCAAAGAGCTGCATGTGGCTCTCGAGTTTAAGCATTGGCTTAAACTAGTGGGGCTAATGATGATGCCATTCATTTTTAATAACAATAAAATAGAGAATTTGACTCTTCAGGTCAAAAAACAAACAAATTAGAATGACAATATCCTTTTATCCCAGGATCACCTGGGTTTAAGGTTCTACAACGCTTCCCATTTCAGGGGTTGCTCTACCAGTTGGAGAGTATCAAAATGACACCTAAATCTATCAAATTTACACCAATATCTCAACTGTGCATGAGAAGAAAGTCACCATTTTTTTTTTATGACTTAGTCAAATCCTGGGCAGAAGTGACTAGTGTAGGGCTTATACCTTCATGGATTTCTTTAGCTGCTTCGCATCAAACTCTGCTGGAGGAGTCACGAGGGCCACCATGAGATGCTCAAAGTAACCAGAGAGATCACTCTTTAGGTCATCTTTCAGTTTCTAAAAATAAAAAAACAAACAAAATGATAAGCATAACATACTCTTCTTTTTTCTTACTCTAAGTCACCTAGTGAAAGATGAACATATGTAACAATATAGATGAAAAATATGAATGTCCTAAAACTCTAACCTCATCTCTTCCTTCTGCTTCCTCTTACACCCCTATCTTTGACTTTCTAGATTTCTATCTTAATGGAACGTTTTCTGTTTCTTTAATAACCCCACCTGAATTTTGCCCATGTTAATCAATTGTACCGTTTCATATGCTGCTTGATATTCCTTAACGATCAGCTGCCGCTGTGCATTCGACCTCTCAGTCAGAATGCTGATAAGCGTTTTCTCATCAGTTCCTAAATGAAATGAAAATAATGTTACTTACTATCAATCCAAAGATCCTTACTACCTGTCGTGAACAAAAGAAAATGATTGATGGTCTGAAACAAATCCAGACAGGAAGGCATTTTAATTATTATTATTATTATTTGTTTTAGATTTTTTTGTTGTTAATCCTCATCGAAAGACATTTTTTTCCTCTTTTTTTTTTCTTTTGAGAGAGAGGGAGTGAAGAGACAGAGAGAAGCATTGATGTGAGAGAGATGCATCTATTGGTTGCCTCCCGCATATGCAGGAGTTGAACTTGAAACCCAGGTCATGCCCTTGACTGGAGTCAAATCTAAGACCCTTCAGTTCAGGAGCCGATGTTCTAACCACTGAGTAAAATCGGGTATGCTAGAATATGTTTTTATTGATTTTAGAGAGAGGCAGGAAGAAAGAGGAGAAGAGAGAAACAGCTGCCTCTTGCATGCCCCCCCACTGGCTATAGAGCCTGAAACTCTAACCCTAACTAACCTTAAACCCAGGCATGTGTCTTGACTGGGAATCGAACTGGTAAACTCTTGGTGCATGGAATGAACTCAATCAACTGAGCCACACCAGTAAGGGTGGCATTTTAATTTTTAATTTCCAAGTTGAAATCTTTATTTCTTTGTTTGACTGACTTTTGGAAAAGGAAATTAACTTTATTTGTATAGTTTTGGCGGAAGAAAATAATTACTGCCTAAATATTTCTCTGACAGAGAGAATATACTGCTTTTAGACCAGATGTTTTTCCCGTGTGTGGTTCAGTTACTATCCTGTACCCTTTCTCTTTCTTATCTCTATACTTGATATCAAAATCTTCTTTCCTCTAAAAAAAGGAAACTGACATTTATTGGAACTCACCATGTACTAGACATTTTTCACTAGTAATTATTGTCATATTTAATATTCATGGAGGCCCTAGGAGTAGGTATGATTAAACTGTCCTAAAGATGAAGATACTAACACTTACCTCACTTGCCAGAGTCATGCAGCTTTTAAGTAGTGAATAAGAATTTGAACCCAAATTTCTGACTCTAAAACACATATACTGAGTGGCCAGATTATTATGATCTCTGAATATATAATAATATATATAGTATTATATAATATATACACTGAGTGGCCAGATTATTATGACCACCCCATCAGTACTTCGTTGGACCACCTTTTGCCTTCAATACTGCGGTGATTCTTCTTGGCATTGACTCCACGAGTTGTTGAAAGGTGATGTGAGGAATCTGACACCATGCCTGATGAATAGCACTGTCCAGTTGTGAAATTTGATGGTTGTGGAACCAGCTGCCTGGTGGCTCTTTTAACTTAGTCCCACAAATGCTCAACTGGATTGAGATCTGATGATTGTGGGGACCACTCCTGCACAATACGAGCACAATGGCAAGGTACATTGTCTTGTTGGAAGAAGCCATCTCCATTGGGATATGCCATCAACATGATAGGATGAACTTGATCAGCAACGATACTTAGGTATGTTGTGCCATTCAGACATTGTTCCATATGGGGGCACAAACCATTCCAGGAAAACATGCCCCAAACCATAACACTGCCCCCACCAGCTTGAAGGGTTGTACTCATGCATGTGGGGTGCATGCTTTCATGCTGTTT
>PVJN01005918.1:0-78597 GCA_004026805.1 Lasiurus borealis | reverse complement strand
TTTAACTATCGGTCTCCTGCTACACCAGATTCCTGTTATATTGTATAGTTTATGCCTTAGAATCAGACCTGTCCTTCCATGGTTACCTAGCAACAACCCCTTACATGTTACACGTGTGTCATTGCTTCACATTTGAGGTTTGGAGCCATCCTGGACCCGAGCAAGGTCACCTCTCTAGCGAGCGGGACGCACGGGCTGCCCGGCACCCGCCTGGTGCCAGCGCTGACCTCCCAGGCCGTTACCAGCACTGACCCTCTCCGCTCCGTGGGAGCAGCGCGGCTTCCCCGCGCCTCCTTCTCCCTTCCGCGGGGGGGGGGGGGGGGGGGCATGAATAAAACAGGGGCTGAGCACCGTCCCCGACCAGCGAGGTGCTGGGCGCCCCCCTCCCGTCCAATCAGCCGGACCCCCACGTCCATCTCCCCGGGTCAGAAGGTCTAATTACAGGGCTGTTCGCTTCTTTTCATGATTGACAGCAGCTGGAGGCAAAACGACTTTGGTGTCTGCTGATCCAGCCCCTCGCCGCCCCTCCGGCCCAGCACACCGGGCGTCCTGGGGCCCAGGCGAGCCCTTCCCCAGTCCAGACCGCAGAGCCCGCCTCCCTCCCTCCCAGGGGGCCGCCGAGGTCAGGCCCGGCCTCGCGGGGGTCACCTGCAGCTCCGTCTGGAAGAAGAACTTCTGTGGGCATTGTGTGCAGTCGTAGATCTTGTCTTCCTGTCCGTGGGCCGAGAAGATGTGCTGCTGCAGCTTGTTTGCCTGAACAAACACTGCAACGAGAAAAAGGGGCGCGTTACTCTCTCCCACACAGGCCCCCTGGAGGGGCCCGAGAGGAGACCCACGTCTGCGGCCTGGCCTGAAGGCGCAGGCCTTGGGGGTGACCCCTGCCAGGAGCCGGGGAGCTCGGCCACCATCACTCTGCCCCGTCTCCGGCTTTCGTGACGATGCCCTCAAAGGAGCACCGAATTTTTACCCACAAGGCTCCAAGGTCAAGGCTGATGGGGGTCCCGCTCCCCGTAAATCTGTTCAAAATCAAGCCCCCAATCGTCAAATGCGCAGCAGCACTGCCGGAACCCCGAGTTCTCAGCAACCCACAGGTTAAGAAATCATAAATGCCAGACCCTGTTTATTGTATTTGCCTAAAGTTATAGCTCGCAAACAGTTCTCTATTTAAATGCGTTAACGCTGAGAACGATACCGCGCGGCAGCTCGGGGGCATTGTCTATAAATATGAAACAGAACCCCAGGTAACGTCTCTCTGGGTCCTTTAAGATCAGCTCAGCCTACACACGGAATGCCAGGGTTTCAATAATATAAACATGTTCAATTTTAATGACTACAAAACAAGGCCCTAAGCCTGTGTAACAGTTTACCTGGGAGACAGCCTATTAATAATTAAATTGTAGATGCCAGAGGCGGTGTTTGGGTTGGCAGCGCGGCTCCTGACGGATGCCTGGTGCACTGTGACCTAAAAAAGTTCGCCTCCACAATATTAATCGGGACGGGCGGGGAGAGGGCTTATTAAAGACGCCGGCGTTCGGCTTTGACTCTGCGCTAATCATTAAAATTATTCTAATTGCCAGCCAGCCTAAAATATTAGAATATTGCTCTTATGAGTCATACATTTTAATCACATTTCTCATTACCCTAAAAACTGCTCAGATTTCTCTCCCACCTAACAATGCCAGGGTCCCCCCCCACCCCCCCACCTTAAATTGTTATTGCTAAAAAATGACTTCAAGATACACGAAGACGATTTAGGCCTGGCAGCCCCGAAAGTGCAGACTGCTCGTGATCAAAGCCTTTTTGCCTCTCACCCACATCCCCGGAGGGAAATGGGTTTTCATGCAGATCTGCAGCCGATGTCCTGTCAGGGAGCGCCTTCCGCGAGGCGCCTGGCCACGCCAGGAAGAGCTTTCTCACGAGGTCTTAATGGTGAGGAGACCGAGGACCCGCCCCTCAGGAAGATTATTTAGGAACGTTTAGGACGAATCCAGACGCCTGACTGGGAGCTCAGATAAACACTACACGACAGAATTTTAAGTACAAATTCAGAAGAATAAAAAAATAGTTCTGCTCACCAGCCTGGCTCCATGGATGGAGTGTCAGGCTGAGGATTGAAGGGTTCTTGGTTTGATTCCGGTCAAGGGCACGTACCTGGGTTACAGGCTTAATCCTTGACCCTGGTTGGGCACATGAGGGAGGCAAGCAATTGATGTTTCTCTCTCTCCCACTCCCCCCTCTCTGTCTCTTCCCCTCCCTTCCAGTCTCTCTAAAAATCAATGGAAGAATATCCTCAGGGGAGGATTAAGGAAAAAATAAAAATAAAAGAAAGAGGAAAATAGTCCCGAAGGAAGCTGTGGCGTGGAGTCCTGCTCGTCTCAGGCGCCACGGCGGCCACTGAGCTGGGAATCGATGCCTGGAACGTGGCTCAGGAAACAAAGCCGCCCACTGCCAGAGCCCACGTTTGCTTTCCTGACAAACAGGACACAAGCCTGGAGGGTTAGCACCGAGTCCTCGGCCCATGCGAAGCGGCCACAGGAGTGTCGGTGACGGTGTCGCCGGGGAGCACCGGCACCACGTGCGGCCGCGTTTCAAGCCGGGGCTTCGGGCTGTCGTTCCTGACGGACGCTCCTGCGGTGCCAGAAAGTGACCTCTTACCACGGCTAATGCCGATTTCTTCTTCTGTGTCTGTGAGATCCACATCTCCTTCAAAACCCAGTGTTCTAGAGAGTGAGTGCTTATCAGTGCCAAGTTGGGGGACTTTGGGGAGGATTACAATCATCTTTTCATTTCTAGGGCGGCGTGACTCAGTGGCTGAGCGTCGACCTATGAACCAGGAGGTCACCATTCAAGTCCTGGTCAGGGCACAACCCCGGGTTGCAGGGCCAATTCCCAGGGTGGGACGTGCAAGAGGCAGCTGACAGATGGTTCTCTCTCATCACTGATGTGTCTCTCCCTCTCCCTCTCCCTTCCTCTCTGAAATCAATAATAGTAATAATAATTAATAATAATAATATTTCCATTGCTTATGGGCAGTGTTATAGAGCAGGGGTGGGGGAACCTGGCCGGCCCCATGAAGCCCTTTGGCCCGGCCCCACCTATGCGGAGCTCATTCAATGTCTGACCGGGTGCAGCAGGCTAACTTTAAGGGGTATCTGCGGCCGCCAACGGCGTTACAAAGAGCCACGCAGCCCTGGAAGGCAAGAGGCCCCCAGCCCGGGTCCAGCTTCCTTCTTAAACGGCAGACGCCCAATAGCAGGGCCGTGCTTTTAGCCCGACGCCTCGTGGCTGCAAGGCGGCTCCGCCGGGCTGTCTGTGCCTCGTAACCTTTTGACGTGGAGAAGAGAAAATGGAACAGAACCGGGACGTCATTTTCCAAATGGAAGAGTGCAACCTTCCGAGAGGACCTGCGAGGCCATTTGCTCGTCCTCCCGGCTCACCTTCCGGCCCATCCGAGCCTCTAAGTGGCCGCGATCAATAATGCTAACAGCAGAATCAAACACCTCCTCCCCAGTGAGCTGGCACCCTGTCCTCTCTGTGCCAGGCCGGCGGGAGCAGGGGGACCTGCGCTGGGGGGGGGAGGGGGGGAAGGGGAGCAAGCCTGGCCGACATGCATGCCAATCGCCTACCTGTGAAGCACACGGGGCACTTGAAGGTGCCCCCCATGCCCTCGAAGCTGTGCTCGATCAGGTGGCACTGCAGCTTGGCCGGGGAGTCGAAGGTCTGGCTGCAGAGCTTGCATTCGTGGTTCAGGCCTTCATCTGCGAAGGGAAACACACGAGCAGAGACGTGAGAGCCCACCTGTGTTCGGGGGACGGCTGAGCGGGCGCTGCCTGCAGAGGGGCACCCCTGCCCTCGCCTCCTGGCCGTGGACACGGCTTCCGGCTACTTCCCCGGGTGCGTTTAAATCAATTTAACACATCTCCCCGACATGTAACATTCCACGCTGACACGCAGGCGGTTTTATCGTAGGCGGTGCGTTTTATTAAGCTCTTAAAGCGGAACTGGCTTGTCAGTAACGAGGCAGCGCTTTCTTTATCAGAGGTTTATGGGCTGCGCCCTCCGGAGAAAGGACCGCAGAAAGACGGACAGCGTCTCCCTCAGGCCTTCCCGCCGGTTCACCTGGAGAGTTCCAGACGTTTCCATTTCTAACCATAAACTTCTGAGTGGTATGGCCTTGAATAAGAATTTCTATTTTATTTCCTAAATTTTCAGGGCGTGTTGAGCTATCATTGATGTGCATCATCTCCTGCCAACGCTCTTGCTCTGCGTGGTGCTCCCGGCCCGTCTCCTCTCCACGCGTGCCTCCTCTCCTCCACGGCGAGAGGCAGCTTCACTGCCGCCGCCTGGCGTGGCCGCCCTTCCCCGGGGGCCCCTTCCGGACCTCCGGGCTCACCTTTCGGAGTGTTCTGTGGTGGCTCAGGAGCAAGATGGCAGACAAATACAGGTATTTTCAAGTAGCAGCCACTGCCACATAATGTGAAACGTTTGTGCTGTAGATAAAACCGGTGATCTTTATGCTGCCCTTTTCCTCTCGTTAAATGTTTGTGAAATGTAGAACTTAACCGGAGTTGCCTCAATGAGCGAGAACAAGAGATGACCGGCAGCAGCCCCTGGAAGGACCCGGGACTTGCCGGTTCCCGACCCCATGGTTCTAAGTGCACACAGACGCCGATTCCTCCCGCCACTGCCGGAGCGCCCCTCCCCGCCCCAAGCCACAGAGAAAGGGTCGAAAGGAGGAGGGGAAGGGCCTGTTCTCAGTCTCGGGGGCAATCACCAGTGCAGCCAAAACTGCCCGCGGCCGCCTGGAATCGGACCTTCCAGAGCAGCTAAGGCCAGCACCAGCTACTACCACGGGGCGACCCCTGAGGAAGGGTCAAGGGCGGGGCTGCCAGGTAACCTGAGCCCATCCGGCTTTCATCTCCTCCTATCTGCAAGGGTTAAGCAGGCTGCGGAGGAGCGGCCATGCGGGACACCCCAGATCTGGGGAACGGAAGACAAACGCACTCGGTTTGCTCCTCTCGCTCAGCCCAGCACGGGTGCGGGATCCCCCTCCCGCTCCTATTACCCGCAACACAAAAGCCCAATTACAAAGTGAGTGATTATGCGCTAACGTGGGGTAAAATCACTCTATTTGTATTCCTAATCTCTCCTCCCACACAAGCACCCGTCTTTAGAAGCAGAGGGTCGGAATTGGTGAAAACAGAAGCAAAGCACTAATTAAGCCACCCAGCACTGTCTGCATTTCACAGGAGATAAAAAGCGGCTCTGCGTTTGGGTGGCGGAGCCCTCGCCTCGATGGTAATTATGTAAGGAGGAGTGTAATTGTGCATACTGACATGACAAGGGGTTACTCACAAAGCTTCCGGGATTATATAAGATCCAGGGGTTTTTATCTGTTCTTTTTTTTAATTTTAAAGTTACCCAAAATGTGCCAAGTTTTAGATACCGAGGAACCTGAGACACCATTTATCGTAGGATCCTGGGTCAGTAAGCTAATCCTCAGGAAGACTCGCCAAAGTTAAACATTTCTGTTTCCTCCATGCCGCCTGCCTTTATTTTGATGGCATGACAGTAACTGGGAGTTTAATTTTATCTTTAAGTGATGTGTTTGGCACTGGAACCGAGAATGTGGCCTATGGGTTGAGCAATACCCACGTTTGCTCCAGAATTCCTAAACTTGCGCTCTCTGTGAAGGTCAGGGGCTTTCTCGGGGCTAAGGACTGACTGTCACACGAACCTAACACGCGTGATGCCAGCACACTGCTGATGTGATGCTCTCTTCCTGGATGATGAGCGTTCTGTTTGGGAAAATAACAGAAGGGAAACCGACAAAATAGATGCATGTGCGTCTGCACAAGGAGGAGGTTCTCACCCGTGTTTGTTCACTTCTGACCCGAAGAACAGAGCAGCCCCACCACAGACCATGAACGGGTCCAAACACAGTCACGTGACCCACACAGAGGCCACACGGGTCCCCACTCCCATCCCACAGCGGCGGGGAGCGCGGCCCGGGGGCTGAAACGCCTTCGCTCAGAGTCACGGGCCACCACCGGTAGAGCACGGGCCCGAGACTCGTGCGGATTCGCTCCAGGAGCCGCCCCTGTCACCTGGGGAGGCCCTCAGCGACCGCCAGGACCGCCACTGTGGGATCGGCCCTTTCAGAGCCGCTTCCGGTAAAGGCACGTTGCAATATGGAAACCGGGCAGGAAGGTCTGCCTGCCTCTCAGTCCTCAGCAGCAGAGTGAGGTCTGCCGCCACCAATCCTGTCCCTCCTTAGCCTCCGGCAGAACACGTGTCCGGACTGTTCCGCAGCAATGCTGGGCATCCGAAGCCCCAGCCCCGGCGAGGCAGCACCCTGGCTCCTCGCCGTGTTACCCCTGGGCCGGTCCCAGGCTCCCCCACCCCAGCCACCGGGTCAACCGCAGCGTGAGCGAGAGAGGGGGCCCGAAGCATCACGGCCGGTTCACGGGATTCATTTCACAGTTTTTACTGAAGAAGGGGGTCGACGGCGAGGGCTAAGTCATTTGTAATCAGAATCGCGAGAGCGGATCCTCCTCCAGCGTCCGTTTCGCTGAACTCGGCGCGCGCTGACATTTGCACTGCGCGGAGAGCGGGCTCTGCATTTCCAAAGACCTGCGAACCCCGAGCTGCAGGCCGTGCTGCGTCCAGCCCCGCCCTGGCCGAGCGGAGCTTCTCTGCGTGTGCTTCTCGGGCGCCGGGTGAAGAACAGGAAGGAGCGCGGAGGTTTAATGGAAAGCCGCGTGCGTGAGGCGATGCCATCAACACCTCCCCCTGCAGGTGACCTTCAGCCCGAGGCCCGGAGTCTGCCCACCGAGCCCCAGCGCCCGCCTCGCCTCCCTCTCTGCTGCCCTCCTGGAGGTGCCAACAGCTTAAAAATTCAATCTCAGTCACCCTTCCTGCTCTCCGGAAAGGTAGCAGCTGACAGTAATTGGATAATAGAGCCTGACTCATTTATTACAGAGAGATTCTGAGTCAATTGATTTAATAACCATTACAATATTCCATTAAGGGTATAATAGGCTAATGCAGCCCTATTTCTTATTAAGAGTTATAGATGGGACCTGCGGATGAAACTTCTAGATTCCCCGTCCTCTCTCTGCCCATGCGCGCTCCCCAGGTTTTCTGCAGGGAGACGATTTATTTGCCTTTGTAGGTAACTTTGGAAAGCGAAGAACAAAAAATGCCAGCCTTCCTGTACCCCATTAACAAAGATGGATCGCAACACTGAAATCCTGATAACCAGAGCTGGGCGGGAGATGAGCAATATTACGCAGTGAAAAACCCCGAGACTGAGCATCAGGCTGAAAGCATCGGCCTGGGGACAGGCGAGAGCAGACACGGGCAGGGAGACAGGGACAAGGTCGCGCCAGGAGCAAGCGTGCGACGCCATGAGAACGTGGAGCTCCGGCATGAATCTGCTTCTTTCCAGAACAAGCAGGAAGCCCCGCTCTGTGGAGTCCTACTGTATGTGTGTGTGTGGGGGGGTATCACGTGGCCAGCACTGGGGTCCAGGTCAGGAAGGCGAGAGGCGCTCCCACCACGGGGATGCACTGTGGGCAGCCGCCTTCTGTCCGGGTCACCCGCAGTGCGTGCCCATGATGGCCAGGCGTGGTGAGGAGCCGGTTTCACAGGGACCTAACTCTGGCTGAAACCACATCCCCTCTGTGCTCTGCATGCGTGTGAATGTCACAGCACGCAGGCCGAGGGCCACCTCCAGGCGAGGCGCACGCCGCTCTGACGCCAGCCCCCGCGTCCAAAGGGCAGAACCGGAACCCGCCGTTGCAGGGCGGTGGCACAGCTTTCCAACGGCTGTGAGAGCACAGCTGTCCAGGCCATTGCGGGGGGCAAAGGATGGGGGCGATTCTACCTCCAGTTCATAAGCCTGGACCAGCACACGTGTGCATCAGCCGTGCAGCCATGCAAAGCCATGGCCACCCCTGGGCGCTCAACACAAGCTCTGAGCTCCATCGTGGCCCCGGGGCCGAGCTGAGGACACCGACGTTTCAGCCCGAGCGTTCAACACGAGGAGGCTGTGAGCGGCCGCGACCCTGCAGCCCGCTGGCCCTCCTGGGCCGCCGCAGACAGATCTGGAGCAGCTGCGAGTGCGTGTGCAGCGGCTACTTCGGGCGGCTCTTCCCCGGAACCACCGGGCCTTCGAGCAGTCTGGTCCACACCGAGGCCGTTCCCCGGGACCGGGCTGTGACGGTGTGTAAGCAGAACCCTCCTCTCTGTGGCCCGTGAGACCGGCTAGCAGCCCTCCCGCCTCCTTCTCCGCACAATCCACAGGCCGCGTCCAAAGACACAGAAGCCTCTGGCCACACGCACGGGCTGTGACCTGTGCGGAGCAAGGTCTGCCCTCGAAGTCCGCAGCGAGCATCAGATGCCCTGCAGCTGGTTCTCCGTTCCCGTGCGTGCACCACACACAGATATATGAAATCTGAGAACACGGTGCCCTAAACCAACTGCCCCTTCCTTTGCTTCTCCTCTTTCCCGAGCTAATTTCCGAGGACACGTTTGTAAGTAAGAAGGAACGGCCGCCTGTGACACCATGCTCCCCTCGGCTACGTCGGCTCCCCTAGAAACCAGGAGAGAAAAGCAGGCCGAGGGCGCGGCGATTTGCCCACACACGGCAGCGCGCCTTCCCGGGGCCACGGCGCTCCGGCCTGCAATTTGTCGCTCTGGACGCCGCGCAGATTCCACAGCTGCACCGTCACTCACCGCGCTGCTAGCTTGGCACCGGAGACCATTACTTACGGCTCGGAGTCTGCCAGCAGATGAGTCATCGAGCCTCCAAAGTGAGGCAGACTTTCAGAGGGCAGAGTGCGGGGTGACCCTCTTCTTTGCACTGGTTAGAAAGTTCTGCCCAATGCCTTTTTCTCTTTATTTTTTATTTTTCACTTTATTATTTTTGTCCTATGCCTTTAAAAAATATATATTTTAATTGATTTTTAGAGAGGAAGTGGGGGAGAGGTATCAATGATGAGAGAATCATGGATCAGCAGCCTCCTGCATGCAACACTGGGGGATCAAATCTGCAACCCGGGCCTGTGCCCTGATGGGGAATTGAACCCTGACGTCCTGGTTCATAGGTCGATGCTCACCATGAGCCATGCCGGCCAGGCCCTGCCCTCTTATGTGGAACACTTTGACTTGGAAATGAATCCTGCCTGAGACCGACCGACCAGCACTTGCTTGGATGTCCTCACAGCCATTTGGGCGTGTCCGCCGCTGCCAGGACCCCTAACCCCCGAGGTGAAAACAGAGACTCGCAACAGAGAGGCAGGTGTGGGGCCTCTGAGAGTGAATGTGCACAGGGGACTTCATTCTGACCATCCACAGTGCCTCCCTCCGGTATCTCAAGAAAAGCAAATGGCATCCATTCCGCGGGCCTCAGCCAGAGTCTTCTTTCTTCTTTTTTTATAAATACACTTTTACTGATTTCAGGGAGGAAGGGAGAGAGAAACAGAATCATTCATGATAAGACAGAATCATGCCCCCCACTGGAGATGGAGCCCTCACCCGGACCTATGCCCAGACCAGGGATCAAACCGGCACGTCCACCACTGGGGCACGCCGGCCGGGCCAGGCTCTCCTCTCAAGATGGATACGGTGCTCTGGCCAGTGGTCTGAGGGCCACGCCGCCTCTGCCCTTTATGAGCGAGGCCCTGACCCTGCACCGCGGTTCCCCGCCCGGACGTGGCGCTGTCAGCAGCCGGGGAGGAAGTGGGTCAGCAGGGGAGGCAGCCCTGCACCCGGCAGATTTCGAGGCGCCCGGGGGCTGCCTGGAGCCTCGTAAACAGCAGCAGCTTGGAAACCAGCAGGAGGTCCAGGTGGGTTGGGATGGAGAGTCAGGCAGCGGGATCTCAGATGCTCGGAGGTGTAATAGCGTCCAATTCCTTGGCTATTATGATCGGTTCTGGCTAGCAGTTACGAGCATATTCTCATGTAGCAGAAACCCTGAAATGCTCCTGAAACAATAAAGCAAACAGCCCACCGGAAAGGTGGCTTCCCTCGGCCTGCGGGGACCCGGCGGCGCAGTGCTGGCACGAGCTGGGCGCGGGCGAGGCACGGAGACCAGAGACGCCTTTCAAGCCTGGCCAGGGCGTCTGCACCCGGCCTCCTCCTCCCCTTCTCCACTTTCCTGATCTCAACGGGGGCCTGGAGTCGCAGGCTCCCAGAGAACAGTGCCAGCCAACAGCTTGGAGGTAAAAACTTGGGCTCCAAATGTTTTTGTTTAAAACAAACAAACAAACCCCAAGAACATCAGTTTTGGGTACGGCACTGAAAAAATCACTTTGAACTCCCGACTCCTCTCCCCACGGAAAAGCACATTCTGAACCAAGAACAGAAAAAAAAGCAGTATTAGTTACTAGATACTTGTTCAGTGACAATAGCGCCAGCCCCACACCGGCCGGGTGAGGGTGGGGTGGGCACGGGAGCTGAGACCAGCTGCACCTGGAACCCGCCCCCGTCTGTCTGGAAGGTCAGGCTGCCTGGAAACGGCGGCTCCCCAGGGAGCCCAGACTTCCGTATTCGTCGCTGAATTCCACTGAGAGGGCGGGACCCAGATTGCTTGGACAGATCTCTCCTCTAGTTATGGTCACGTGAGTACGTGACAGTAACCCCTTTTCCTCTAACAGAGATCTTCGCCACTCACTCTTTAATGCTGCCGTTTTCTGCCGCGGCCACCAGCCTCTGAGCACGCGAGGACAGAATAAAAACGCGAGGCCGGTGCACGGAATTCATGCAAGAGGCTCGGCCTTGGCAGCCGCAGTGGCTTGCCTCAGCCCCCATGGCCCCAGTTTCGCCCAAAGGTTGTCCAGAAGGAAATCCGGAAGGTTGTTTGGCTGCCTGGTCTAATTAGCATAGTATGCTTTTATTGTTACAGATGCCCTCCCGTTTTCCATAAGAATTAGACGTAAGAGGTAAGGAGACATGACAGGTTTCCGATTCAGTCATGCTCTCAGGCTCTTGCCCGGCCTGCAAAAGTGTGGAGGTGGCAGTCCAGGGCATTGTAATACCAAGCAAGTGCCCACCTGGCATGGTGCTGTGGATGACCATCGACCTATGAACCAGGAGGCCATGGTTCCATTCCTGGTCAGGGCACATGCCCGGGTTGTGGGCTCCATCCCCAGTGGAGGAAGGCCAGAGGCAGCTGGTCATTGATGTTTGTTTCTCTCTCCCTCCCCATTCCCCTCTGAAATCATTAAAAATATATTGAAAAAGATACCAAGCAAGTGCCAAGACACTGGTTTGGGCTATTCACCAGTCTGTGCTCAAGGCGTTTTAGGGGGGCGAGGGAAGTGTCTATTTTGTGCCAAGCGTCTGCAACGACCCGGAGCTCACTGGTTAATACCTATTCATCATGTAGATGGGAAACAGATCCTTAGCTAGTCCTCCCTGTAACGTCATCAGAACACAATGCCGAGGCGAGCCCCAAAGCCATGTTTACTGTTTGTCGGCTGAGTTTCCAGAGCCTGCCTGCCCCGTGTACGTTCAGCCCACCGCCCACGCAGAGGGGTCTGCTGACCCCCCTGGGCAGTGCCGCCATCATCTCCCGAGAGGAGACGAGGGTGCCTGCGGAAGGGGAGCACTCA
Organism: Lasiurus borealis; assembly: GCA_004026805.1. Lineage (NCBI taxonomy): Eukaryota > Metazoa > Chordata > Mammalia > Chiroptera > Vespertilionidae > Lasiurus > Lasiurus borealis. Next base: position 66,979 of record PVJN01005918.1, on the reverse strand, counting down.
CCGAGCACTTCTCCTCTGCCAGCTCTTCTCTGGCAGGAAACTTAGGGCTCAAACGCACCCTCATTCCCAGAGGAAAAGTCTCATGATATACTGTCGCCCTGACCCACGAGAAGAACCAGGTAAGAGAGGACTCCAAGCCCAGAGCATCGCTCCCCCCTCCATCCACGCCCTGCTCGTGGTCAGACCGTTTCCATCAGGAGCTGCGGATGCTTACATGGCACAGCCCTGCCCTGCGGTCTAATTGGTTAAGTCCGATGGATGCAATTATTTCACTCTGCTTAACCGTTCTCTCGACTGATATTAAATGCATACAGGTACGGCCCTCCCGGCGGGCTCCTGGCGCTGGCAGACATGCAGGCGTACCTGCCTCTGAGGCCTGGTCCAGGGAAGAGGAAGTGCACGTCGCGTAACTAAAGGTAACCTGCTGCAAAGGTAAATCCGCGGTCAGCATGGACTCCACGTGCGGGGGGCCAGCCACCCAGCCCCGCACCCGGCACAGCTCCCATCAGGGTGTGTCCCTGTCACTGCAGAGTTTACCCAAGAGCGAGGGCCTTCTCTTTCTTTTTATTTATTTATTTATTTACATTTTTTATATGTTTTCATTGAGTTCAGAGAGGAAGGGAGAGAGCGAAACATCAATGATGAGAGAGAATCAGGGATCAGCGGCCTCCTGCATGCCCCACACTGGGAATCGAGCCTGCCACCGGGGCCTGTGCCCTTAACCGGCCTGGACCTGGGACCTGTCCGTCCGCAGGACGACGCTCTCTGCACTGCGCCAAACCAACCAGGGCAGGTCTTTCTTTTTTTAAAGCTTCTTCTTTCTGTCAAAAAGCCGCTAATGATCTGAACAAGAGAGGTTCCGAACAGTGAAAAGGTGTTTATCCTGGGGAGAAAGCACAGCTTGCAACCGCTGAGGATTTTAAAACACCCCCCCCCAAAAAAAATAACCCTAAGTCCCCAAGTCAAATAGAAGAAATGGAATGGAGTTCGCCAGCCTCTGGGAATGTTACGGATCCTGACGACACGGGCTTGTAAGCACCCACAGGTTTAAGACAAGAAGCCAGCTGGGCATTTCCACGCGAAGGATCTTCCTAAGAATTTGTGTGAAGGACGATTATTGCAAAGATGCCCTATTCTCCTCTGAACTGTGGTGTGAGACTCGGGGTTTACACAAAGCCCCAGTCCCAGGGGCTATGGGGCAGACGAACGCAAAAGGGACCCCACCTCCAGGGACTCCATCCCTAGCTTCCCACTTGGTGGCAGTGCCAGGGGGTTCACCAGCACCGCGCAGGGGTCCCGGCGCGGCCGGGGGCGCACAGGACTCTCTCTGTGTTACCGCTCGGTGCTGTGACTCGGAGGCTCGGCGCTGTGACTCGGGCGCTCGGCCTGGAAGAGGGGTAATGGCGCAATACGTGCAGTGCGATCTCCGAGAACAGTTTGCAGAAATGCGCTGCCAGCCTCGGCCTCCTCCGCTCACCGCCGCCGCCCTCCCAGGAACCGCCCCGCGGTTATTAAGGTGATGCACTGCGCACCGGTCAGAGCTCCATAACCTCGGAATTGCCGGGCTGTAATTAAGGCCGCCAGTTTTATTCAGGAAGGTTCGAGGCGGCTCCATTCAAGCTGGCTTAACTGGTGTGAATTTAATGTCGCTCGGAAGGTGGCTCAGGCAGCTGCGGGGCGTGAATTCCCAATTAAGCCCAGATTTAAAGAAACCACGGGCATCAGGACGCAGCCCAGAGTCTGCACAGGTGCACCATTCATTCCTTGGTTCGTCCGTCTGTCCATCCATCCATCCATCCATCCATCCATTTCACTGCCAGTTTCCTAATTTGGGAATCTAAATAGTCTAATTATTTACCGTGTCAGAAGAGATTTGTTGTAGTGATTTAAAAAATTTTTTTTTTATCATTTGAATATTAGCTCCTTAGTTGTCAGCCTTCCTTCTTGTCTAATATAATCTGTTAAGACTGTAAATCTATTTCTTTTTACTATATTTTTATTAATAGCTGAGAGGAAGAAAGAGGGAGAGAGAAACATCAATGATGAGAGAGAGTCATGGATCGGCTGCCTCCTGCTCGCCCCCCACTGGGGATGGAGCCCACAATCTGGGGCGTGTGCCCTGACCGAGAATCAAGCTGTGACCTCCTGGTTAGAGGTCACCACCGAGCCCAGGCTGGGCTATTATAGTCGCTCTTAAGGGTTCGAGGAACACTTTCATGGAAGGGGGCGGGGCTTAGGCTACGTCCAACCAGCAGTCATGTTTCACCATGGGAGCTGCCAAGGAAGAAACGTTGTTTAAAATTATTTAGGACGTTCTCAGAGGGAGCATGTTTGGAGAGGGCTACGGGAGGGGGAGAGGGCGCTCTGTGGACAGGCCCCTGCACGGGAGTGAAAGTCCCTCCCCGAAGGGCGGGCGGCCAGGGAGCAGACAAAGGCGAGGGAGGCGCTCCCGGCTCTGGGCGCGGGGCGCGGCAGCAGAAGCCAGGGCGGCGGAGAGGAGGCGCGGAGGACCTGACCCGCGTTCCAAGATTCTGCTGGATCGCGCGCCCGGGCATTCATCTCGGATGGGGAGCTGGCAGTCTGCGAGGCTGCGCCGGCAATAATGATAAATGGGTTTCTCTACAGCCAAGCGGCTCCAGCAGCCAGCCACGTAACGGCCATGTAATTAATAACAATGAGCAATTAAAGCGAACAGCAGGTTACGGCTATACCGTGTCAACAACACACTTCAGCGGAGGAGCAGTGCAGAGAGCGTCTGCAGAGTGTCTCCTTCCAGACCACGTGCTGGAGGAAGCTTCCTGTCTGCAGGGAGACGGAGGATGGCAGGCCCTGCTCTAAGCCGAGGACCAGACAGCCCTCCCAAACCCCGCACCGCGCCCAGAGCCGAGGCACCGGGACGGTGGGGAGCGGGGTGGGCGCCGGGAGCTGCTGGCCGAGACCGGGCGGTGTCTCCCGCTCCGGAGCAGCTGCCCTCAGAGGTGCTCGCCGCGCAGTGTGTGCTGCTAGGATTTTCAGAGACCCCAGGACCGGGGCTGCCACGGAAAATGGAGAGAAGCCGTAAAGGAGGGGCGTGCGGGAAGCAGGTCTGTGGTGCGTGTCCTGTAGCGGTCCGCACGCCGGGACACGGGGCCCAGGGCAGAGGGGTGTGGGGACCATCTAGGTCACTCGGGGCTCCCGTCAAAGGCAGGAGGCTAAGACCAACCAGCGCTGCTAACGGCCACGCCCAGGAGGCGGCTCCCAGGGCCGGGGTTCCTGAACCCCACGTCCGCGGCCCCACGAATCTCCCTGGACACCTTTCCTCGGTGGTCGGTGGAACACAGCACAGGACCCTGCCTCTGCCTCTCGCTGACGCACACGGAGTCACGTGTGTTTCCAGGTGGCTGTGCCCACTGGTCATGGATGTGACCTCCCCCCCACCCCCCAGCTCCCGCAGAGGAGCCAGGACACCCTTCTCGGGTGCACTCTGCTCTGAGCTGCCAATCCGAGCGGCGCTCAAGGCGCTACAGCCCGTGACACAGGCCTCTGTGGCCCCACAGGGCCGCTTTCTGCCAATGGCAGCAGCCCGCGACGGGTTACACTGTCCCCCGCTCCCCGTGCAGACGGCGTGAGCGCCCCATGGTGGGAGTCTAATGACTCACAAACAGGGCTGCCCCTACTTCTCCTCCCCGGCAGCCCTTCTGCTCCACGTGCCCAGGCGCTCCCGGACGTGTCTCCACACGGGGTGTGTGGGAGACAGAGGCTGCGTGCACGACCCCACACCCGGCTTCCGGAGGCAGCGACGCACTTCGGGAAAGTAGGTTGCTCGACAGGCTCCTAACCTACTTCTCTCTCCGGGCTCCGGTCTGGATGCTCCGCCACTTCCCGGCCTGCGGCCTGCGGCCAGACGGTCCTGGCACAGCCACGAATCACGCTCCCTTCCCCTCCTGTCTGTGGCATGTCAGTCAGAGCAACTAGGAGGAGCCATTACTACTGAGATGGGGAAAGGAATGAGCGAGGCGAGGAGAGGGAGGGAGGGAGAGAGAGAGAGATAAGGAGGGAGGGGAAGAAGAAGGGAGGGAGAGAGAAGGGGGGAGGGAGGGAAGAAGGAAAGTCACAGTGTACATCAGGGTGTCCTAAAACATGTGTACATACTTCCACAGCTGAATCTGGTCCATTGTGAAAACGGAATGCATTTGAATAAACACTGCCTTTATCATTATTCCAAGTGTGTGTACGTTTTTGGGGGGACACCTTGTATGGGAACAAAGACTTCTTGCCTATTTCGACTTAGCTGGGAAGTAGCGATGAGGTAGATACTCCCAGGGGTTTTGTGCAGTCAGAACCCGAAGCTGAGACTGTGAAAGGGGGAGCACAGCCGACTGGCGAGCAGGTGCCGCTCTGGAAGGAGAGAGGCACACACAGGGAGGGAGGACGGCGGCGCCCAGGTGACCGTCTGCCAAGCTGCCGCGCGTCGCTCAGACGTGCCGCCCACGGGTAAGGACGCTCTGGGCACGAGACACTTGTAAGCCTTTATCTCTGTGACAATTTTCTGAAAACCCGGCCCAGCTCATTCCAGTCCCGTTTTAAAAATTTAAATACTGCGTAGACTGTGTCGATACACAAAGGCTGATGATTTCCTAACACAAAAGGAAATCTATTGAGAAAAATGCCACTGAAATATCCGTCAATGGCTTTCAACGTTTCATTTATTGAAACGCTCAGCTCATGCCCGCCTGGTACGTGGTGGAATGGCACGGAATTCCAATGCTGTCTTCAACAGCCTAAGTGGCAATCTCCTTCTTCCCGCTGTAAAGTGTGTGTCCTCTCCGCAAGCAAATCACTCCAAGCTCGTCCATCAGCCGCCCTCTCGGTGAAGGGAAATGTGAAACAGTCCAGGCCACGAAGTGACCTGGGGGTGCCTTGGCCCCCGACTCTTCCTCCCTTCCGACAAGCAGGAGCCACGTCAGGTTTCTTAAAGGCAGAGGCGAGCGGGAGCGTCTGCATTTCACCCCCCGGAGGGAAGCCACCCCGGCGTGTTCTGCGGGAAGGACCTGCCGGGAAAGCGAGGGGCAGCGGCCAGAGGAGCCCGCCACGGCGGCATTACCGGTGTGAAGCCCGCCGGGAGGACAGGAGAAACGCAGAGGAGGGGCCCACGTGCAGGTCAGCGGGGCCCGGAGGCCCGGAGGGAGCTGGTCAATGTGCTCAGCGTATTTCCAACCAACAAAGGAACCGACCTGCTGGGTATGTATCTCCGGAGACAAAGGTACAGCGACAAAGTAGATGTTCTTCTCTAGAACGGGAAGAGATGTTTTCTTAATTCAAACTGGCCCAGACATTTTGAAGAATTAAAAATAAAATACATCTCTGCCATGGCTGGTTAGAGTGTCTATCCCAACGCCCCAAGGTTGTGGGTTCGATCACCAGTCAAGGCACATACAAGAAGCCACCAACAAGTGAAATAAGCCGGTGGGACAACAGATGGCTCTCTCTCTCTAAATCAATAAATAAAGATTTAGGACAATCTCAGCTAATGACACAGAACCCGATGTCCCTCGTGGGCACCCACAGTGACACGTGGAGAGTGCCCGAGGTGCCTGGCCCACCCGGTCCCTCGGAGCCTCTGACCCTTCTGCTGGCACCCTCAGGGGTGGCCGCCTCCTCCGGTGGGAAGACGGCGGAGGAAGAGTGCGGCAGTGGTGCCCGCGGCCTCCAGTCCCGGCCTCCCCTCCGAAACGCACGGGAGCGGCTCTGTCGTGCAGCGATCACAGCAGAGAAATTCCACATCAGAGAGGTCACCGTGGCCTGGACTCACCCGCGAGCCTGCTCATTACCTCATCCCGAGGAGGGCATGCCCGTGTCCCGCCGACGCGCCGCTGGAGCACAACACGTGAGGGACTGTCCGCACGGGTGAACCCTTCTTTTCCAGAGGTCCCCACAGAAGCAGACTTCTCTTTGCTGAGACCGTGAAACGGGACATGTCCTCCCACTGTCCCTCCCCGAGGAGGAGTAACAGCATTGCAATCCCTGTATTCACACAGCGTGTCACAGTTTCCAAACCGTGTGGCTGCGTCCCTGTACCCCGATTCTCGGTTATCGGCCTGAAAACACACATCGGTCCCAGTAACCCGGGTCCTGGGAAGAGGCTGACTGGTTTGCTGGGCTCAAATCTGGGTCTGGACTCCACATCAGGGGAGGACCCGAGTTCAGTGCTAACGGGGAGCCCGGTGTTTAGTTAAGTCTCGATGCTGAGTGGGTGGGCCCCGAGCCCGCGGAGGAGGAGGAGGGGGGAGCGGAGACCACCCAGCAGCCCGTGTGTGTGGATCATGTGCGTTTAGTTAGGGCGGCGTCACGGGGGAGAGAAAGCAGGGGAAGGTCCCTCCAGCGCGGGCCTTTCTGATCATCGCAGTGGTTTATTTTAGTGCCGCTTTCAGGTTTAAGGCCCAACAGATGCTGCTCTTCTCTTCTAGGTTATAATTTTCGAATTCATCAAGGCTGAGGTGCAGACTGGGCGTCCGTCCCAACATCTGACTAACCCGTGGGGAAACAGCGGCTTCCAAAGGGGCTGGGCGGCGAAGAGCCGGTGTGACTCATCCTCCCGAGGCTGTTCGTAAAAACCCAGATGTCATGGTTTCCAAACGGCGCGGCCAGGCAGCCTCGCTCGTCCCCCGACAAAGGGACCGGTTCCGAGCCGTGTCCCCCGCGCGTGGGGAGTTTCCCCCGGAGGTGACCCATCGCTCCCCGCGCTGCTGGGAAAACAGCGGATCCACACACTCGCAGGCCAAGGACCGGCGTTCTCCAAACCCACCAGCCCTGCCTGCCCCCAGAAATGTAAATACAGTCAGATTTCCCTGAACTGCGTTTGATTGCATTAATTGATGTTTAAAAAAATCTGCTGAAAATAAAGCCCAGCAGTCACATTTTTCTTCCCTAAATCACAATCGCAGCGCGTTGCACACATTACCCGGTCCCCTGGTATGACTGTAAAGTTCCACTCTGGCAGCACAAGGCATCCGGCGCGTGCCCCGTTCCGCCGCCGCCTCCCCAACACGTAAGCGGGTCACAGACGCAACGAAGCCTCTTCGCACAGGAGCAAGAGCCATTTCCGAGGCCTGCTTAGAAGTGGGCTGGTCGGCCAATGAATCCCCTTAAATTCATAAAAACCATTTTATTCTAATAAAGTAAGGTTTGCCAGTGGATGGCCCCGGTGGGCCTGGCACCCCAGCACACGCACCGCTCCTCTCCGGAGCAGACGGGAGGGGAGGGGACAGTGTCGTTCGTCATCACAGAGACTGCCTGCCACGCCTCCTCACTTGCCCTGCAATGGTGTGAGCCTGAATGCCAAGGCTCCGGCCCTGGCTGGTGTGGCTCAGTGGACAGAGCGTCGGCCTGTGGACTGAAGGGTCCCAGGTTCGATTCCGGTCAAGGGCATGGACCTGGGTTGCAGGCTCCTCCCTGGTCTGGACCCTGGCCGGGGCACCTGCAGGAGGCAGCCCGCCGAGGGGTTTCTCTCACACCAATGCTCCTCTCCGTCTCCCTCTCCCACTCTTCCTACAGTCGATGGAGAAGTGTCCCCAGCGAGGCCTGACCAAGCAAACCGAGCAAGGCTCTGCCCTCATGGCATGGGGGGGTGTGTGGAGGGGGGACGCCCAGCCCACATTCACCGCCTTAGCAGAACTACCTGCCCGCAGGCTGCCAGGGCCCAGCACAGGCTGCGGGGGCTCCGCGGAGAGCGCCATGCCAGTGTCCCGCACAGCGCCCGGCCGCTGAGGCCCCTGGAAGGTCGGGGTCTTTGTTGCTGAGTGAACCAAACGTTTGCTCCGTCTGTTCCCATAAACGAAGCGCTCTTACGCTTCCGAGTTCCCTGAGGGACTGTCCTGTGTCCCCTCTGGCCCCCGGGGAGGAGGAGAGGGAGGAGCGGGAGCAGCGATCTGTGTGGGCCAAGAGGGTCGCGGCTCTGTGCATTCAGACACGGGGGGGGGGAGCGCCCCCTTGAGTGCCCTCCTCCACGGCAGCGGCAGCGGCCCACACAGCCCGGCTCCGGCGGGACTGAGAGCGCCTGGGACAGGGGCCACCAGGGTGAAGCCCGACAGACGGCTCACAGGAAGGGCCGGTGGACGGGGTGTCAGCTGGGCCAGGACCGTGGGCCGCCTCTCGGCCTCCCGCTCGCAGGCAGGGCAGGGCTGGCCGGAGCGGCGGCCCCACGCTAGCCACGGGGTTCTCCGGGCAGACCCGGCGGAGCCCTCAGCCCTAACGCCGGCACTCAGAGGAGATCGAGCCGGTGGCAGGGGCGGAAGACAATGCCCAGGAGATGCTCTGCTGCTCACCTCCCCAGCATCGCCACAGCCCCACTCCTTCTCCCTGCCCTCCTCAGCCAACGGTGTGCCTGTGTGTGTGTGTGCACGTGTGTGTGTGTGCGCATGCACACGCGGGTGCATGGAGGGGGAGGGAGATGAGTGTGAGACAACCGCTCGGTGTACCTGCTGGGCGGACACAGGAACCTCGTCCGGGTGGAGGAGCCCAGGGGAATGGAAGAACGGTGGCTCCTCCTGCCCACCCGCTCCCCACAATCAGAACGAATGCCCCCTGAGTCTACCAACTGCCCAGGACGCAGGGCAGGGGCCACCTTCCCCCCCACCTTCCCCCCTAGCAGCCTTCCTCTGGGTGATGCTCTCATCACGTACCAGTCTGTTCTCCAGACAGCTGTGTTTTTCAATCTTGCTGAATGCAGGGGAGGGAGGGGAAGAGAGGAGAGGGAAAAAAAGGGAAGAGAAGGGAAGGGAAGGGAAAGGAAGGTAGGGGAGGGGAGGGGAAAGGGAGGGAAAGGAAGGAAGAGAAGGGAAGGGAAGAGGGAAGGGAGGGAAGGTAGGAGAGGGAGGGGAGGAGACGGGAAGGGAGGGGAAGGGAAGAGAAGGGAAGAAAGGGGAAGAGAAAGGAATGGAGGGGAGGGGAAGGGGACAGATGTGGGAAGCCACAGTGCGGTAGGAGGCTGAGTCCGCCGGGGACTGGGTGGCTCTATATGGGTGGCTCTATACGTGTGGCTCTGTAACCCCAGGGACTCCACCTGCAGCCGAGGAGGTTCCAACCGCCTCCTCTGCCAGCGACGCTCCGGCCTGGCCGCTCCCCCCATCGGCCCGAGGCTCAGGAGTCCAGCGCGCTGTGCTGGCCCGTCCTCCCTGGTATTCCTACTGAAACAACAACGTGTCCTCCTCTCTGCAGGGCCGCTGCCTGCCTGCCGGGTCCCGTCACTCCTCTTCTCCGCCCGGCAGCAGCAGATGCTCAGGCCCCGCCCCCGCCACGGACACCTGGCTGCCCCGTTCGCCAGGCGTGTGCCGCCATGGAGTCCTCCCTGCCCACTCCTCTTTCTGACGGTGTGGCGTCTCCAGCAGAAAGCAGGAAGTCCTCCCAGGGACTGTCTCCCGGCCACCCGAGGCCCTGAGCTTTTAAACGGCCCTGCCTCCCGGCAGGCAGAACAGGCACTGGTGATGGAGAGCCCGGCGGAGAGGACGCCTGGCCCTTTAACCGTAAGCTCACCCCGTCCCGGGCCGCCGGGCACGATGCCTGCCCTCCATGCGTGAAACTTCACGCCCCGGCTCCGTCTCCAGGAAACACGGGGGCGGGGCGTGTCCGCAGAACCCGGGAGGCCGCGCGGAGCAGGGGGCAGCATCACGCCACCCGCACCAGCGCGGGGTGATCTCTCTATCAGGGCCGCCGGCTCCCCGCACCACGCGGAGCACTTCCTCCCCTCTGCCCCAGACAGCCCCGCGCACAATCCCTCTCTCCGTAATGAGCGCTTCCCGGGGGCCCGGCTCAGGCTGCGCGCCGCGGATTTAATATCCAGGGCGATATCCATATGTGCTGCCCTTGCCTGGTCCCAGAGCATATAAACTCCCCTATTAGCAGCCTTGACTGCTTAATTATGCAGATTTTTTTGGTGCCCGCCTGCCTGTAAAATTACTGTGGGTAACCTTTCCCTCCCCCTGCCTCCCTGCACCATGCTGGCCATTGTAATGAAGCCGGCACCGGGGAGAGGCCTGATTTGCAGTTATGGAGGCTGCCTTGCGCGCGCCGGCAAGCTGTCCTTGGTGGGAGTTACAAAAGAAGTCAAATGCCTTCATCTGGCTCTCCCCGTCCTCCCCAAGGTGATGGAGTTCACTTCCCCGCGCTGCCCAAGTTTTCCTTGGGCTGTCCAATCAGCGCGACCACCAGGGAGCCGGCCTCGCCCGCAACAGTGTCTGTATCTCGTTACGGCCCCACCAGGGACGCCGAGGCCGCCCCCAGCCTTCAGATGAAAACCTTCCCTAACAAGGCCGCCCGCGCCAATGAAAGCGCGCGCATCTGCATATCCGCTGGGCCCCATGTTTCTTGTGCTCATGGATTATGTATCTCGCAGCCTCTAATAAAGAAATGCCGTTCTTTGTTTAATGTTTATCTTGTGCTTGTTAAGCAAATGCTAATGTTGTATCAGAATGCTTTAGTGCTATTTGGGTTTTGGGTGATTTACTACAAGACAATCTGCTGTGAAGTGAATTTAGAGAGAGGCAGAGAGGGGGACGGCGTTCCGGCTGAAATGGAGAAAAAGGAAGAGGGCTGACGGAGGAGGCTGGAGAGGGAATGAGAGAGCGGGCGAGAGCGAGACGTGGAGGCCCCGTGAGGACCGGAGCCGAGCCGGAGACAGCCAGACGGATGGACGTGGAAGGAGGGACCCACGGGCGCAGCATACAGACGCGGGGTCGGGAGCGGGGGCAGCGGCGGCCTCCGGGGGGTCCCCCGGCCCCGGGGCTGACAGGAAGCCAGCGCAGCTTCCACAGGGGATGAGAGGATGGCCCCCCTTCCTGATGAGGTGAACAGTGTCCTGAAGGGTAAACAGAACAGAAGCCTCGTTCTGGCGTCTGCCTTTGTGCCGGAGCCGAGCCCCGCGCTGTGTTCACAGACCGCAGGGAAGCCTCCGCCTGAATGTGAGCGGCGCTGGCTCTGGAGGAAGAGGCAGAGGCAGGGGCGCCCCCTCCCCGCGTCCGGGGGAGGGGCCGGTGCAGAAGAAGAGGGGACGCAGCTTGGGAGCCATGAGCGGTGAGCGCTCGCCCTTCATTTCTCCTTGGGCGGAGGGCACGGCCCTCCAGCCAGCAGCCGGCCGCCTCCCCAGCCTGCCAAGCCCTTAGGAGCGCGGCGTCATTTTCATGCCAAAGACCATCCGTTTCCCGGTTCACACTGCTGACTTCCCTGGAAGCGAGAGCGCGCGCCCCGGCTTTGTAATTACACTTATAATTCGGTGACAAATTGTGGGTTAATGAGGGCTTCCACTCCGTGTCTGGCATTCTGCGGCGAGTTGTTCTCAGCGTTGCACACACAATGCCCACCACGCACGCGGCCCTCGAGTCATCACGTGGTGCATGTGAAGCCCACGCATGTCACATGCCATCCCCTCCCAGAGAGACATGACAGCGAGAATGAGGGGAAGGGAGTGTTCTGCTCAGGAAGGACAGTCTCTGCCTCTCTCCCGTCTGCATCGCACCAAGTAACACACCACCTCCAAAGGGTCAGGACGGCCGTCTCTGAGCGGGTGCTGGAGAGCAAGTCACCCCGACACAGGCGTGTGCACATCCTTCCCGGGCAGCATCTCCCTGACCCAGGGCAGCGGCTGAGGATGCCCCGGCCTCCAGGATGCAAGCAGCTGATGAGAAGCACCTGGCGGCATCACAGGCTCCCATGAAAGTGCCCGCGTCCTCTAGTGCATCTCCACGCACCCCTTTTCCTGCAGAACATGCTGTGAGGCCCTGCTTTACCTCTCCTCTGAACGCGGTCTTGGGGAACCCCGCCGCTGCTTGCTGACGGTGCGGTTCACGCAAGAAGGCTGCGCCCCAGCGCTGCCCTGGCCAGGGGGAGCGCAGACCGTCCCCCCCCGGCCTGTGAGTGACGAAACGTGACGTCGGGGATGCTCAGGGGGCACCTTGCAGGGCACCCAGGCCCGCGGCAGAGGGAAGCCCCCTGGCGACCGGTGGGCACGGCTGGGCCACCTGGCACCTGCTCTCCGGGTCAGACCAGAAGGCTCGGCATCTGACCCCGATCTCGTTTCCGTAAATAACGGGCCGCGCCAGGCCGCCCTCGGTCCCCAGCAGCCCTCCCGCTGAAAGGTCTCTTCCCGTCGCCGCTGCCGGTCCCCGCGGGGGGCTATTATTAGAATTGGAATTTAATGTACCTCACTTCCCCTTTACCGTTAACGGAGGGTCAGAGAGGCAGGAGGAGGAAATCAATGGCACATTTCATTACCGGGGCTCCTATCTCGGCGGCTGTGAATCGGGGGGCCTCGTGGTCTGAAAGTATCAGGAAAGCTCGCCGAGTAATACATTAAAGCAACACGCGCGGTGGCTCTGTCCTGCGGTGAACGGCGGGCACCCCTTTGCACGCACGAGTTCACACGCACCTCTCGGAGGGAGCTGTGCTCTGCGTATCACACGCTTCCTTACACATCTGAGGAAAAAGGAGCACAAAATGCCGAAACCGGTCCCTCAGAGACAAGTGTTTACTTCCGCATCTCCCGCCTGCCCCAGGGGGCTGAGTTTGGGGAGTCGAGGCAGCCCAAGAACTGGGGGCTGTGTGGCCGCAGCTTGAAGCGCAGCCTGACTCCAGTGTGTGTGTGTGTGTGTGTGTGTGTGTGTGTGTGTGTGTGTTATAAATGTTTTACTGATTTGAGAGAGGCAAGGAGAGGTACAGAGAGAAAAACAATGATGAGAGGAGAGAAACACTGATCAGCTGCTTCCTGCACCCCTCCACCCACTGGGGATGGAGCCCACATCCCGGGCCTGTGTCCTGACTGGGAATCGAACCTGGGGCCCTTTTGGTGCGCAGGATGACGCTCAGCCATGGAGCCACGCGGGCCAGGGCTCGTGGTTTTCAAAGACGGCCCCTCACTTTCTCTGCCAGAGGAGCCTCCCACCCTGGCCCAGACACCCCAGCAGTCAAGAGGAGTAAGTAGGGCGAGAACACGACCAGGGCTGCAAGGGGGAACGGGGCCAGACTGGGAAATGAGCGTCCCGGAGGGGGGCCGAGGGGATGAGGAGAGGACGGCGCGGCGGGGAAAGAGGTTCCGCGGAGGGGCTGGGGAGCCGCTTTATTAAAAACGGACAGGAGACGGCGCGGGCTGCTTAGAATGACATTTGCGTGCATTCCTTCTGATCCTTAGGAACACAGCACGCATGCGCTTTCTAAACGCTGTGGGCTGGGGTTCCACTTCGGATGGGCGTGAGCCATAAATTCTGAGCAAAACAGAGAAACACACAATTAAACCAAAGGCCCTGGCATGTGCGTGAAAGCAGGACGGGTCTGGAGAGGGTCAATATTTCCAAGAAGGGAACAACACAAGACACTTTTCCTATTTTTTCAGATTTGAGCTGCACCTGGTCTAATAGAAAAATGCAGTGTTTCTGGAGCATTTTGATGAGGAGGTCGGAATAGCACAACCCGACGTAAAACTCTGCCCCAACCTCTGGCTCATTTCTATCTGACTACAAGCAACCCGAGTAGGAATTAAAACAAAATTAAGTTGACATTTGAGCAGAAGTCCAAGAGACAGAGTTAGCTGTTTGAGTTCAATCAGGTTACTTGCCTCCTAAAACAAAATTATCAGCACACTGGGAAGAAACTTAACAGACTCCAAAGCATCTAGAGCATAAGAGTCACCATCCAAGATACAATTTAAAATCACTGACATACAAAGAAAATGGAAAACATGACCCATTTTTTAAGAGAAAACAATTCAGATGTTAGCATGCAAGGATTTTAAAGCAGCTGATACAATTATGCTCAATGATATAAAGGAAAATATGCTCTTCATGAATAAAAATACCAGAAATCACAGCAGAGAAAAATAATCCAATGGTACCAAATGGAAATTCTAAACCTGAAAATTATAACTTATTAAATAAAACAATCACTGAATAGGCTTAAAGTCATAATACTAGTAGACATGGTAAATGAAAAAGTCAATGAATGTGAAGGGACCAATAGAAATAATTCATTCTGAAGAACTAAATTAAGGTATTGAAGAAATGAACAGATATCAATACCAGCAGTAACTGTGGAACCAAGGAAAAAAGCGAGAGAATGACAAACAATAACAGATTAAGGAATAATAGGTAAATATCCCTCCCAGTTATTTATTTTTATTTTTTAAAATATTCTCCATTGATGTTTTTCCAGAGAGGAAGGGAAAGGGAGAGTTACAAACATTGATGAGAGAGAAACATTGACCAGCTGAACACCCCCTATTGGGGATGTGCCCTCAACCAAGGCACATGCCCTTGACTGGAATCGAACCAAGGACCCTTGAGTCCGCAGGCTGACACTCTTATCCACTGAGCCAAACTGGTGAGGGCCAATTTTTTATTTTTTTAAAATGTATTTTTATTGATTTCAGAGAGTAAGGAGAGGGAAATAGAAACGTCCATGAGAGAGAATCATTGATTAGCTGACGCCTGCATGCCCCCTACTGGGGATTGAGCCGAAACCCTGGCATGTGCTCTGGCCTGGAATCAAACCATGACCTCCTGGTTCATAGGTTGATGCTCAACCACTGAACCCCGCTGACTAGGATATTTCTCAAATTTAGCGAAAGACAGAACTTTACAGATTCAGGAAGCCCAGCAAACAGCAAGCAGAGGTATAAGGACATAGCCTAAGCATATCCTTGAAAACAAGGTTAAGGGAAAAACCTTAAAGCACCACACCAAACAACAACAAAAGGTTTCCACAAAAAACATATTCTATAGGAAAAGCAATGACATAAATGGCCTCTCTGACTGCTCGCTAAAACAATGGATCCAGCAGTCAGTAGACCAATGCCTTTCTGGGACTGAGAGGGAACTGTCACCCTGTAATTCTCTACCTAATCAAAATGCCCTTCAGGGGATAAAGCAAAATAAAAGTCCCACTATGAGGAACTCAGAGAATTTGCAGCTACAAAATGTGCTTCTGTAAGGGAAGAGAAATCTATCAGATGAAAACTCGGATTTCAGAAAACAATGAAGAACATTAGAAACAGTAAATATCTGCCAGACGCACCAAAAGTTTTGCCTTTTCGTTTCTTTGACATACATGCCATTATTTAAAGCAAAAATTATAACATTGTCTTGTAGTGTTTAGGAAATATTTAGATATAATGCATATGGAATCTATTATCGTGGATGGATCTGTACATTTACAAGGTTCGTACATTTTGTATGAAGTGGTAAGATATTTAAACTCTAGGCCTTAACTGAAACATTAAGGATGCATATTGCAATCCTAGAACAACCAGGAAAACATTAAAGCCTTAGAGACACATCAGGGTGGAATTCTAAAAAAAAAAAAAACACATGCAAATAACGCAAGAGAAAGTAGGAAAGGGAGAAAAATGAAAAGAACAGAAAGGGAAAACAGCAAAGAAATCAGAAACGGTAGCATAACCCAACCATGTCTCTAATGACATTAAATGATAAAGGCCTGAGTAGTAGGTAGAGTAGAGGCTGCGGAATGGATGAAGGGGAAGCTCCAGCTAGATGCGGTCAGCACTGGTCCATGACAACGGTGCTAGAGATCAAGGCCATTTCATCCCGAAACGTGGTCACTTCTCAAGAAGATGTGACCTTCACACACGGGCATTCACTTACGAAGAGCTTCCCAACATGTACAGCAAAACCTGATGGACTCTAAGAAAACAATAGTACATTTTATAGTCATCGATGGAGGGGAACATCTCTCTTAACCGACGGAATGACTATATCCCGGTCACACTGGAGACCTAAGCCATCTGAGCTGCTACCGCCCACCTTGACCCAGTTGGCCGCCAACTTTATACTCAACACCTGCAGAACACACGTCGTTTCCAAGTGCACGAGAAATCCCGCCCGAGCACATGCCCACCCTCAGAACTTGTGTCGGCACATTCCCTGGAACTGAAGGACCAGAGTGCGCCACCTGAGTGAGCACAAAGAAATTACATTCGAAATGAGTGACTGATACCTAGGAAAACCCCACGTTTGGAAATTAAAGGCAAACTTCTAAAGAATCCGTGAGTCAAAGTAATCACAAGGCAAAGCAAAATATATTTTGAACTGATGGTGGCTGAAAACTCAACCATTTCGAAAGTTGTTGATGCAGAATTGCTTAGAAGGAAAGGTATAGACACGAATGTTATGTAAGAAAGGGAAAAGCCCCAAACGTATGACTTAAGTTTTACCTGAGGAAATTAGACAAAAGATGGGCAACTAACATCACTATAGGGAAGGAAGGAATAAAGACAGTAAGTCAGTGAAACAGAGAAAAAAATCATAGGAAAAATTAACGAAATCATTAGTTAATTCTCGGAGATGATCAGCCAAACCCATAAACTTATTCATACCAATGAAGAAAACAGAATACAAATGACCAATATCAGAAATGAAAGAATATTCCTTTGATCCCACAGATGTTTAGAGGACAATAAAGGAATATTATAGCAACCTTATGCCAGCAAATCTGACATAAAATTTAACAGAAAATATCAACGGCCTTTCATCTATTAAAGAAATTTAATTTATTATGAAAGGGAAACCGGAAGGAAGGAGGGAGGGAGAGAGGAAAGGAATAAAGAAGTTAACTCCAGGCTCAGGAGGTTTCATTGGTGAATGCTAACAAGCATTTACAAACACACACACCAACACAAAACAAAACCCAATCTCAAACTCTTTCAGAAAATCATTGAAAAGGGCAGCATACCTCTAATATCAAAATCTGAGACAGATCTTTTAAAACTGGTAGAACGACCCCCAGAATGGATTCACTCAATCATGTTAGCTTTCTAAAAGTGACACTGGTAGACATAAAATAAAAACAAAGGAAAGAAAATGACCTAGACTATCCCCCCCTTTTTACTAGTGTTCTTTTGGTCTTATCTATTTTATCAGACCATGTTGGGTCTTCTTTTTCCTATTTTAATTTTATTTTTTAAAAATTATCTTTATTGTTGAAAGTATTGCGGATGTCCCCTTTATTTCCCCATTGACCTCCTCCCCCTGTACACCCGCCACTCCCCCCTCCCCACCCTCCCCGCCACACACACATATTGTTGCCTGTGTCCAGGGCGATGCATATATGCATACAAGTCCTTTGGTTAATCCCTCTCCCTCCCCCGACTTCCCTGAGATTCCTCAGTCTGTCCCATGCTTCTGTGTCTCTGGATCTATTTGGTTTAGCAGTTTATTCATTAGATTCCAGCTATGAGTGAGATCACGTGATACTGTGTCTATTTAACGATAAACAGACTGATCTCTCCAAGTGGGAATGGACCTGGCACAGATGCCCTGGGCTTTCCTCTCTCCTCTCACGCTGGGAGCACCCCTCCCCAGGCCAGCCTTCCCCCTCGTCTGCAGTGAGACCCTTGGGATGGGGTAGGGTGGGGTGGGGTGAGCCCCCCCCCGTGGGGTGAGCCCCCCCCCCCCGACACAGACCCTTGATGTTCAAGGAAGTGGCAAGAAACCTGATTTATGGCAGCACAGGTGAACACCTGAACTTGCTGCCTCACACACAACCTCAAAACTACAACTAAGAGACAGAACGGACACCATCCAGAATCACGGGAGGGCTGGCTGAGTGGAAATTCTACACTAGAAGGGAAGAGAAAAGCACACTGAGACTCAGAGGAGCTGCGGAAGTAAAGTGCAGAGGTACCGAGGGCTGGCAACTGAGTGCTCGGCTGGCTTTTTCAATCCACAGGGAGACCCAAGCTACTGACTGCTCTGAACTGCAGTTCCAGGTGAGACTCTGGGGACCCAGCCTCATACGGTGAGAAACTGGACTGTCTGGCAGCGGGCTGAACTCGAGGGCGGCTTTCTCTCAGAGGTGCTTGCACCAATTACCGATTACCGAGGGACACTGAGACCCAGGGGCCTCTTAGGGCAGGGCTAACAGGAAGCCATTGCTTTTTGCTCTGCCCTGAGACCTTGCCCCACCCAAACTGAGCACAGAGGCTTTTGCATATGAATGGCCTGGTCCTTTGAAATCTAAACTTAACTAACAAACTGCAGCTGAGCCAGAGAGACCCAGAACATCCAGAAGAAGGCCCAAGGCCACACAGCAGCTTGTACTGATTCACAGCGGGGCCTCAGCTGGGCACCTCCTTGGAGATCCAAGAGCCAGGTACCCAGGGGTCAGAGTGGGACAATCCAGATTACAACTCAGATCCTCAGGGGGCAGACTCAGGGAGCACTAAAGCCCCCCTGAAGCAAGTCTTGTCTCATGAGGGTGTCTCCAGCACAGAAGTTCTTCCATAGTAGACACAGCTGGTCCTCACAGCCAATTTGGAGGTCAATTCCTCCCAGTGATACCAACAACAACCAAGGCTTAACTACAACAAGACTGTGCACACAGCCCACAAAGAGGTGCACCAACAGTGTCCATCTCAGGTAACTGGGGAGGCTGAGCCACTGGGCCTTATAGGACAGCTAGCACACAAAGCTACTCTATCAACTCAGGGAAGCAGACAAAATGCAGAGACAAAGAAACAGGTCACAAATGAAAGAAATGGAGGAAAACAAATGACTGGATATAGAGTTCAAAACCACATTTATAAGGTTTTTCAAGAATTTCCTAGAAAAGGCTGATAAATTCAGTGAGACCCTCGAGGATACGAAAAAGGACTAACTAGAAATTAAGCATACACTGACTGAAAAAAAAAATATTGTACAGAGACCTAACAGCAGACTATAGGACTGTAAGAATCACGTCAAAGATTTGAAATACAAACATGCAAAAGACACACAACTAGAAAAGAAAAAAGAATAAAAGAATATGAAGATAGTGTAAGGAGCCTCTGGGACAACTTTAAGCATACCAACATCAGAATTATGGGGGTGCCAGAAGAAGAGAGAGAGCAATATACTGAAAACCTATTTGAAGAAATAATGACTGAAAACCTGGTGAAAGAAATATACTTACAAGTCCAGAAAGCACACAGAACCCCAAACAAAAGGAATCCAAAGAGGACCACACCAAGACACATCATAATTAAAATACCAAGAGCAAATGACAAAGAGAGAATATTAGAAGCAGCAAGAGAAAAACAGTTAATTACCTTACAAGGGAGCATCCATATGACTGTCTGCTGATTTCTCAACAGAAACTATGTAGGCCAGAAGGGAGTGGCAAGAAATATTCAAAGTGATGAATAGCAAGAACCTACAAACAATATTACTCTACCCAGCAAAGCTACCATTCAGAATTGAAGGTCAGATAAAGAGCTTCACAGATAAGAAAAAGCTAAAGGAGTTCATCACCACCAAACCAGTCTTTTATGAAATGCTGAAAGGTACTCTTTAAGAAAAGGAAGAAGAAAAAGGTAAAGGTAAAAATTGTGAACAACAAATACTTATCTATCAACAAGTGAATAAAAATCAAGAAAATAAAAAATCTGATGAACAGAATAAACTGGTGAATATAATAGAATCAGGACACAGAAAGGGAGTGGACTGACAATTCTCAGGGGGAAAGGGGTGTGGGGGTGCGGGAAGAGAGTGGACAAAAATCGTACACCTATGGATGAGGACAACGGGGGGAAGGTAAGGGCAGAGGGTGGGTGGAAACCAGGTGGAGGGGAGCTATGGGAGGAAAAAAGAGGAACAATTGTAACAATCTGAACAATAAAGATTTATTAAAAAATAAAACAAAAAAAAGGAAACCTCATTTTGGTCACGAGTTCCCTAGGCACTCAAGCCTGCTTTATTAGGAGTAAAATTCAATTCCTATTTTGATCAAAAACTTTTTTGGGGAAAAAACATTGCTATATACAAACAGGTCATTATACTAAATTTGTTCTGATTTACCCCCTGCCCCCCCACCACCCAAACAAGAACAGGTTGAGGGAAGAAGGAAAGTGTTGGACAGTTTTTGGGGAAAGGAGCACGGGCACTGGAGGTGAGAGAGAGGTCAGAGACAGCGCTCCTTCCCTCTCCCCACAGGGCGGGCAGGGAAAGTGTTCCCAGGACCCTCTGTTCCGGGAAAGCAGACAAAGCACCGAGAGAAGTTGGAACGTGGGTGCTTCAGAGGATGGGGAGCTGCTGCCCGCCATGTGGAGAGACAGGGTCCCTGGCTGCCCCCGCCCCTCCATCGCGGCGCCAGGCTGGGGCCAGGCACTGAGGTCTCTTCTGCTGAGGCTCACCCCCGAGACCTGGCTGTGCACCCTGCTCCCCCAGTTACAGGCTCTGCGGGCGGTTGTACCCGCCCAACCGCTGGTCCCTGAGCACTGACCGAGCAGCTGTTCCGGCCAGCGTGGCGCCACAGGGACCAGAGGGCCCCTCCACGGGAAACAGCTGAGACAAAAAGGATGGATGAGAGGGACCGAGCCTCGTAGACAGCAACCCGAGGGAGGCCACCGGTCGCGCTGGTGCCCAGCTTGTGGAGAAAGTGCCCGGTGGCCCCGGCGGGAGGGGGTCCCGGGTGCACAGGGAGTTCTGAGGGGCGGCCAGGGGGCCAGGCACAGCCCCTAGGCAGGGCTCCACAGAGCGGAGGGCGGGGGGTCCGGGGTCTCCCCAGTCCTGGCTGAGGCTGAGAAAACGCCTCCCTAGAGGAGCAGAGTTCCCCCAGCCCGGGCCCAGCCCCTCACTGCACATCCTGGCTGCTGGAGGGACACGCAGAGGGGTCAGTGCATCAGGAGGGGAAGGTGGGCTGTGTCGGAGGCGGCTCTGCACCCCCCTCCCAGCCACACACACAAATGACAATCAAATCCAAGCAGGACCTGGCAGAGTCCAGTATTACCAAGCAACGTAGATGCTTCTTCCCAGAACAAAGCCCGACTACTTCTGTGAATCCAGCCACAGCTAGCACCAAACAAGGTGAATGCACAGGCCCCGGCATTCCCTAACGGTGGGGGCCCTCAGGAGCAAGCTGAGCGAGTGAAAGGTGGAACCGGCCATCATACACTCCCAGGCACCATGGCTGTGATCAGACTGAACGGAAAGCACTCGTTTAGCACACGCTCTACCCGCTCCTTTACTGCAGCTCTCCAGGAAGGGATCGGCGTAACACTACTGAAAATGCAAACCGCTCTCCTCTGTTGGAAGGAGGTGATAATTGCAGGATGAACAATGATTATTCGCACTACGGTCTACTGAAGACAAAGAGGCAGAAGCAGCGAACACTGTTTGGCCTCAAAACCTGGCCTGTAGACCACATGGCTTGAAGTAGGATAAAGATGTATCTTCCCTCCTCTCCCCCCACATAGTGATAACACTGGCAGCTGAAATGCTGAGCCAAGATTATTTTAAAATAAAACACAGAGATGATTTTTTAAGAAGGTGTAGGGCAAAGGGAAAAGTCATAGTAATAACAGCACCTCCTGGCTCCGTTTAGATACTAAGATGAATGTTCCTGAAGGCTAAGGCACCTTCATGCAATCTGCTTCTTCCTGGGGGTGGCGAGGTTAACAGAGAATCTGTCTAAGGCAGAGGTTCCCAACGTGGGCACGTGCCCCACAGGGAGGCAATTCCACTTTTAAGGGGACAATTCGAGAATGAGTCATTAACAGTGAATTTTTTGCATTTCTTATGGTTGTAGGGGCCTCATATACAGCATATAAATGCATCCTATATAATAGTTAATATGCACCTGACCCGCACACCCTCGCATCACAAGATGGCCACCACAAGATGGCTGTCCCCACATCATCACAAGATGGCCACCCCACATTGTCACAAGATGGCCAGCAGGGGAGGGAAGTTGGGGGTGACCAGGCCTTAAGAGGAGGGCAGTTGGGGGTGATCGGGGTGGCAGGGGAGTGATTAAGGGGTGATCAAGCTGGCAGGCAGAAGCAGGTTGAGGAACAATCAGGCAGGCAGGCAGGTGAGTGGTTAGGAGCCAGCAGTCCCGGATTGTGAGAGGGCTGTCTGACCTCTGGTGTGGGATCGTGCCTAAACAGGAAGCTGGACATCCCCTGAGGGGTCCCAGATTGGAGATGGTGCAGGCTGGGCTGAGGGACACGCCCCCCAGTGTACTAATTTCGTGCACTGGGCCTATAGTAGTGACATATTTATGCATTTCAGTTCTCAATTATACATTTTGAAACTTGGCTATTTTTTCATATCACTTCATACTACTATTTTTTAAACAATTTCTTAGTGACATCTTCCTCAGGACTTCAACTGTCCTTCGTTATTTTATTTTTCTCTTTCATGGGTGCCATGTTCTTGGGAAGCTTGTTCAGACCAAGTTCATAGCCTTTTAGGCCTCCTCTGCGTGAACAGCTCACTTTTTGAATAAGAAGAATTATATGTCACAATGAGGCGGGGACGGGGGCGGCATCAGGATACTGGAGATGCTTGCAGGGGATGGCTGAAAGGTTGGGGACCACTGGTTTCAGGTAAGGAACAGAGAGCCATCTCCTGACTCCCAGCCCTGAGCTCCATCCACTGAACCACCCGGTGCCTAAGGGAAGGCAGCATGACCGGACTGTACATACTGTTTTACATGCGACCCTAATGCCCCTTAC
Source organism: Lasiurus borealis (assembly GCA_004026805.1). Lineage (NCBI taxonomy): Eukaryota > Metazoa > Chordata > Mammalia > Chiroptera > Vespertilionidae > Lasiurus > Lasiurus borealis. The sequence continues at coordinate 44,511 of PVJN01005918.1, read as the reverse complement.
CTGGTATATGTAAAAATATTCTTCCTAACGTAACCCGGACCTAACACACCTTCTGTAAGAAGCATGAACAGCATATGTAATCACTAGCGATTGGGGTTCTCAGAATGTAGAACCTGGTTTGAATGACCCCAGCTCTCTTCAAAGATCTGCCGTGAGAGAGTCCTTCATTAACCTTTCGAACAATGATCTTTATGCCTTGAAGCAATTCACATTCACTTCATTCACTGTGATTTCCACAGACCGTCATTCTAACGTCTTCTAGGGGAACACGTGAGGACTGGGGAGCCAGGACGTGTATCTTGGCCCCAATGGTGCCTGGGGCTCGGGCAAGTCCTGAAACCTCCTGGGACCTCGGTTTTCTCGGGAAAACAGGGCAGAATGCTCCTCTGCACCTGACGCCCTCCTTCAACTCTAAGTGCCGGGGGCGGGAGAGCCTCTCGTCTTCTTTCGTCTTTAACTTCCCCTTCCCTCCCCCTCCCCTTGGTGTGCACCAACAGGTACACACGTCGGTGAGATCCCATGGGTGGGGACGAGCTGATGTCATGGCTATTCTTTTTGTCTTATTTCGGTATCAGCTCGAGGACGCTGCTTCTCCCTCCCCAGCCTCCTGGCCGCTGCCTGGCTGCAGGACCTGGCAAGGCCTGTGGTTGCGCAGCGCGGCGAGATGAGAGGAACTCTTTTATCACAGAAGCTAATTCCAGCAACCCCTTATTGTTGGCTGATTTTATTGGTATTGAACCTCTCCTTTTTTCCGAACTCCCACTCCCTTTCCTTCCCTGCTTCTGTTGCACAGAGGATTCTTATTTCTGAGTTGCTTGGGTCTTATTTGCAATTGTAGGAACTAATCCATGACTTAACCATGCTGATAGTCCTCTATCGAGTACAGTTCTATCCATTGCAGTGAAACTAAGTGAGCAGAAATATCTTGCGGTAAACTAATATCCATGAAAATATGCTAACGATAGTGTCTGTACGGCTTCCAAAGCTCCTATTTTTAAACTGTAAGTGCTAGAAAGATATATGTATTTTGCATTGTATACATCCAAGCCCTAATCATAGCAGGCAGGTCTAGTTCAGGTAGTTTCATATGCGTATCAGATTTTCTCTTACGGCACGATGTTAACACATTCAACCAACGTTTCCTGCACCCCACTGGTGAGCACTGTACATACAGAGCAAGACACCAGTGAGCTGCCACCACACACCTACCAGCAGCCCCTCAAAGGGCGTGCACACGTCCCGTGGCATGTGCTGAGATGAACTCACACACAGGGCAAGATGTGATCTCCTAGAACCAGCAGGTTCTATACCGCAAGGGGAGGGGTGGACTTTCTGTTTTTATTTACGATGAAAGCTGAATCTTAACTAGCAACACGGGAATACAGCAGAAAACAATCCATTGTTGAACATTAGCCTTAGTATTTATCTAATTTGTTGATCGAATCAAATGAGCTCTCTGACTCAATTCAAGAGTTAGGCATGCTACACTCTTCAGTGTGTAGAACTATTTGATTGGCACTAAATTTCAGAGGAGTCTATTCATGTTGAGCAAGTTTGGTCTACTACTAAGAGATATCAAGGCATCTTGGTGGTTCAACCACTCTTCCTAAAAGGAAATAGTCACCAGTGTATTTTTTTTAAAAAGCCGTGTGTGTGTGTGTGTGTGTGTGTGTGTGTGTGTGTGTAAGGCTGTCACCCATTTTCTTCAGGGAAACCCTCCAGGATGGACGCAGTTTTCCCAGCAGCCTCTGTGACCTGTGAGGAGGAAGGAAGGAATGGCGGTGGTTCTGCTGTTTTAAGGGATGAGCTGCCTGTTCCTCAGGAGTGGCTGGCACGGTGAGTGCTGATGGGGACACTGGCCCACATTTCACAAGGGTGTGACCATTTCTGAAGGCCAACTTGGGACGTGTGTCTCTCACCCACACCGTCCTGCTTCATGTTTGGTACAGCAAGCGTGGTGACTTGTGCACAGTGTTGGTGCTCATCCCTGCGGGTAATGCCTGCATCCTGGTCCTTTGGGAAGTGTGGGGTCTGACTGCCAGGCAATCGGAGCACCCGGTGGAACCCCAGCAATTTTGTGCTGAGCCCCTGAACCCATTCCCAGGACTCCCAAGCAGCCCTGAGTTTCTCCGAGCCTTGTCTGCCCTGCTGGTTAAACGACCAGAAAACACCCCTTTCTCCTCCTCTGGCTCCAAGATTGCAAACTCGTCACCGAAGGCAGGCTGTTGAGATTACGCTTCGATCCACAGCCGTGATGCACATGTATTTAAATCTGTGTCCTAGCTCCGCCCCCGGGGAAGGATCGATAACTGAATCTGTGCGCTATTCCCTTGTAGTTTCCAGCAGCTCTGCAGGTACCCAGGCCTTCTCGCGGCTTGTGCCCATTGAGAAACCTTGATCCACGGAAGACACAGCTCTTGCTTCCCGGGGACTAGGACAGGGATGGAGAGGAGCCGCAGACAAACCCTCTAGAAACTTCTATTCAAGTATATAGAAGGCTGTTTACTTTGACATCTTTCTACATGCAGGACAGGTACAATAAGACAAGTCTTGGAAACAGGAGACACTGTAGACCTAACACCTTCCAGTGCAGCGACTGGCATGTGTTTGGACGTCACATAAAATTAAAAATAAAAACAAGCCCAATCATTAAATTGCTGAAGTGCCACACTTACAGTTTTTGGCACTGAAGGACTGAGGAGAGCACTCGTCTAGCCCGCGGGGGTAAACCCGGGGAAGCTGCCTGACCTCTGACCTCTCCAAAACTCATTGTTCCCTTGGGCGGAGTGACGCCACGTCTGTGCCAGGTCTAGGCTCTCGGTGGCCCGGGCTCCTGCAGGCAGCGCTTTGCAGAAGAAAAAGGGCCCCTGAGGACAGCATCCCGATGACTGAGGCAGGAGCGACCGACAGAACTCCTTTCAGAAACCGCGCTCTGGGACACACACGACGCCACAGAAAGGTGCGTACAACGGAGGGAGGTGCCCATCTGCACACGGGGTGCACAGCACGGCAGCTTTCCTCCTCACCCCCAACTCTGAGTGACCGAGACGTCCTTCAGGGGGTGGGAAGCCCACGGCGGGCCGTCAGACCACGAGATGCTCGTCCACAATGGGAAGAAGTGCGCCGTCCAGCCCTCCCAACACGCGGCCGAGCGCTCAGGGCGCCGCTCAGGGGGAGGAGGCCATCGGCACCGCGGCGCCTGGGGTTGCAGCCACCTCACAGGCAGGGGAAGGCCAGTGTCGCCAGTGTCACCCCGGGAGGCAAACAGGGATCCCTGGGCGGAGCTCTGGGAGAGTCAGGCCAGTGACACGATGCAGTTCACTGTAGTGCACGACTCACGCCTCCGCAACGCCACCCCGTGGCCCGCCGCAATGTGAGGTGCTGGTACGGGGCTCGGCGGGCATGGGGTCGGGGAGCGGGAGGGGACGCTCTCTAATTCCGTTCAAGTTCCTGCGAACCGAAAACTGCTCTATTAACTTAAACAGCAAAAGCACCTGATCTAAACAGACCTTTTCCGGTCCGTGGCGCACCTGCGAGTGACCCTGTCCCGAGCACAGCTCTGGGCACCGAGCCCGGCCCACTCTCCCCTGAGGCTGTCCTCCGCCGCCAGCTGAGGTTCCCGGGAGGTGTGTCCTGAACAGGACCGTCCCCCTCTGGCCTTGCTCACCCTCCAGACATCAGCGAGGGGCCTCTTCCTGTCCAGGCTCCTCCGGGCACTCCTGGGCCCCAGGTGTCCCCGAAACACAGCCCCAGCCAGACCAGGACCCCACTGGGGACTAACTGCTCAGAGGCAGGACTGGCTCTGCTTCAGATCCACGTTCTCCGAGGGGACCGCTAAGTCTTATTTGTCTTTTGTTATTCTTAATCCTCATCAAGGATATTTTTTCCACTGATTTTTAGAGAGAGTGGAAGAGAGAGGGAATGACAGAGCGAAACATCAATGTGAGAGAGAGACATCGATTGGTTGCCTCCCTACACTCCCCAACCAGGGCCCAGGCTGGGGAGGAGCCTGCAACCAAGATTCCTTCACCAGAATCAAACCCAGGACTTTTTGGTCTGTAGGTCAACGTTCTATCCACGAAGCCAAACCTACTAGCTCTGTATTTGTCTTTATATACCTACCTAGAGGCCTGGTGCACACATTTGTGCACGGGTGGGGTCCCTGGGCTGACTGGGAATCGGGGCTGAGGGGGGGCTCTCTCAGTCAGTCTCAATGGGGCAAAGAGGGCCGGCTGGCTGGGGAGGGATCACAGAAGGGCTCCAGGGCATGTCTAGGCCTTTTGCTCAGTCCCCATCAGCCAGACCCCAGCAGCAAGCTAACCTATCGGTCGGAGTGTCTGCTCCCTGGTGGTCAGGGCGCATCAGAGCAACTGGTTGAGCTTTGGATATCTGGCACAGAGCCTCGAATACAGTAGGTGTTGAATAAATGCTTGCTGAATAAACACGAGGTGCTAAATATTCAAGCTCTGATTTGATGCAGTCTCTTTGGGAGCATGCTCTTGCTAGTGTTTTAATAGTTCAAACCCTCTAATTAATTTTTACTTGTAAACAGAGCGAACTCCCGATTACCCGCAGGAGGAGTGGCCACCATGTAGTTTCATGGAGCAAATCTTACCTTTGCCTTCTTGTTGGCATCACCCGCTACTTACGTATGTCCCTCACCAACACTGTCACCAAGCCCACCTGCTTTACTCCCAGGTACAGGGAAGAGCATGGCCGAAGTGAGAGAGGAGTATGTTTTTAAAGAAACACACATTAAAAAAATAAAATAAAATAAAAATAAAGAAACACACATAAATTGTCTCCCCTCTCCTTTCCTGAGATTCTGGGCTGAAAGGCGCAAGGGATCCCCAGGATGGAAAGAGAGGGTCCCAGGGACACCTGGGAATTCTGTATCCCAGACTTCACCTGTGTGAGCAGCTCTCGAGGACGTGCTCCTCCATGTACAAGAATGCGTGTCAACGTGTGCGCCTCTCATGGCTTCCGTCTTGGTTCTTTGCATCTGCCAACGTGGTGAGCACACGGCGCGGCACGGGGTTTAGGCATAACACAGGAGCAGCTGCCACCCCCTCTCCCCGCCCCCCAAAATAATTATACATGAAAACGACCTTCCAGTTCGGGGCGCTGGTAACGGCACAGAATAAACACTTGAATCTCAGGCACCGCTTTTTTTGTTTTGTTTCAGGTTCCCTGGAGAATCTCCCATGAAAGTATCTTTAATGTCATTTACATTCAACTCTTGAGCTGCTGACTGTGCCTCAGATTCTTCCGAAGCCCCCGGTAGTGATCCTTCTTTTCAATTTACAAGCCTAATAAACCAGATTTCCAAAAGGAGCTAATACTGGGTTGAGGGCCAAGCAGGATAACGATGCGGAGCGGCCTGCACTATTCCTGCAGCTATTTGATTTTGACAAGCCCACATTTGGTAATTAACAGGAGAATGCCCCCTTGGGCCGCTCTCCCGTTAGCGAAAATATCTTATAAATTACGGCAATAAAAGGGGGCGGGGGGAGGAGCACGCTGCTGTCAACGCTTCCACGTATCTGAGCGAGAGGAGGGACAAAGCCCGGGCAGCACGCACGCTACCACCATCCACAGTGGGGCCTGACACCTCAGCTGAGTCGCAGCCCTGGTGTGCTGGTCCTCGGTAGGAGCGGTAGCTGTGTGTGCACAGCCGGCTTAGAGAGTGCCATCCCATGGCCCGCCACAGGCCGGGTCAGCGGGCACAGCGTCCCTAACTGCAGCAGCTCAATATATTCCGCACTGGCATCTCTCTTGGCAGGTTTAATAGATAATGCCAGCCGGCTGCGGTGGGTCAGGGGTTGAGCATTGAACTATGAACCAGGAGGAGGTCAGGGTTCAATTCTCAGTCAGGACACATGCCAGGGTTAGCGGGCTCAATCCCTAGTAGGGGGTGTGCAGGAGGCAGCCGATCCATGATTCTCTCTCATTGTGGATGTCTCTCTCTCTCCCCCCATCTCCCTTCCTCTCTGAAATGAAAATATATTAAAAAAACAGATAACACCATGCACCAAGGATGCAGAGCGCAATCTAACGTAAGCGGATCTAGATGAAGGCATTGCCACGGCCACAACACAGGCGCCACGTGCATTGTGGCCGGCGCCCATGTCTCTCCCACCACCTCCGTGGGCCCTCTGGCTGCGCGCTAGCCATCAGCTAAAGGCCTGGAAGAAGACAAATGACCTGCTTTTACCGTATGTTTTCTTGAGGCTGAGCTTTAGCAATGACATCACCCTGGTTCCGGCAAAGAGAAATGACAGTGTGACTGTTTCCGTGGAACTGGCTTTTAAAATTCCTGCTGCCCACACTCTTTGTCCTGTTTCAACCACAGGCACATGCGCAGCCTGCTACGGAGACACAGGCCCCCCAAGTTCAGACAATACGAATACTACACGTTCCACTGCCACGGAGAACACGGAGTGGAAATGCAGGCGTCTCAGGCATGGAGAAATGAGCTGTATTCCCACACCCTCTGCTTCACCTTTGACACCCACCCCACGTCCATCGCCATCGGCGGGTGGTGACTGGGGACGCTGCCCGGATTACTCTGCGTGGACAGCAGCTGCTGGCGGAACCACGGTTCTGTGTCCTGTGACTGAGGGCCTGTCTTTCCACTTCCGTTAGAGAGCGGAGGACCCGACTGGTTTAAAGGCAGACTTACGGAGAAAACCCCGGCCTCCTCAGAACACGCTCAGAACTAGCCGCGCTCCCCGTGGCGGACATCATCTGCTCCCACTGCGGCCCTGTAACAGGAGCGGATCCAAACCCGCGTCCGCGCTCCCTTCCGCGCCTGGGGTACTGACATTTAATCAGGAATATCGCGGAGGCCACCTTACCTTGCACCTGTCACCCAAGGTCACCTTGCAGGATGAGGTCTGCGGGTGGCCTGCAAAGGGTGTCCAGATGTGTCCCCAAGACGCGGGACCATCCTCGTCTCTGCCTCTCCCTGTGGCCAAAGGAAGGGGGCTAAGGGGAGAAGCCGGTCTACAACTTCGTCTATTTTTTAAAATATATTTTTATTGATTTCAGAGAGGAAGGGAGGGAGGAAGGGAGAGAGAGGGGGGGATATTAATGATGAGAATCATTGATTGGCTGCCTCCTGCATGCCCCACATTGGGGATCGAGCCCACAATCCGGGCACGTGCCCTGACCAGGAATCGGACCATGACCTCCTGGCTCACAGGCGATGATCGCCCCTGAGCCGCACAGGCTGGGCGGGTGTACGTCTTTAAGGCTGCCGTCACCAGGTGTGGGCGGCGCGAGGTTTGCAGAGCACGCCCGCCCCAGTGCCCGCCGGCAGATCGATGGCCTCTAATTACCTGGGAAGGACCTGGACATAAATCAATGGTGTGTTACGTCCCATTCATAACGAGCAGGTACCTTTTGCCGGCGCTGCGGACGCCGTGATGAACACAGAGTCCTGCCTGCTCCCTCCGCCTGCCCACACCGCAGGCCATCGGCCCGGACAGACGGGGGACGGGAGAGGGTCCGGGACAGGAGTGAAGGGCTGTCTGCCCCTCACCCTGAACCAGCCCTGGTGTGTGGGGGCTGCAGGCTCCCCCTCAGCCCCTTGGCACAAAGAGAGACCGACATCCGGAAAGAAAGCCCGGCCAGCCCCCTCCCGGCCACGCCCCGAGGGATCCGGCCTCGTGGTGATGACATCCATCAAGCTCACAATTCCAGCTCAACAGTTTGCAGCCATTTCTCCTTCTCCCAGCGCTCACTGAAGGAGAGGCGGGCAGACGAGACCCCGGGGTGGGGAGGGTGCTGGGTGCCATGGACAGGCAGAATATGCAGCCCCATCACGAGGGGCCACAGGACACGCACACACCCTCTGTCCGGTCAGGACAGGCCAGAGCCGGTTTGTCTCAGCAGCCTGACACGAGCCAGCCTGCAAGGTCAGCCTGCAGCAAGCGCCGACAATGACCCGGCGGGGAACCATCAGCGAGGCCATTTCTCTCCACTCAGGTTCTCACTGCGCGTCCGAAGGCAGGCCTGGCGCTGTGCTCAGACCGGATAAAAGGGCAAGGACGCCGAGGGGGAGGGGCGGCAAGCATTTGAAGCGGCTTGTTGGTTTTGTTTTATTTTATAGATATTTTTTGTCTTGTTTTGGTTTCCGTCTTTAGGCAGCTCCCGGAGGCCGCGCCCAGGGCCCCCTGCGTGTGGCCTCTCTGGCCCGGCTCTGTCCGCTCTACGGGGTGGAAGGACACGGGCCGGGCCAGCGCCGCCTCCGACCGGGTCTGCTAGGCAGCCGGCGTGAGCGTGATTTATCAATTAACAGGTCATGAAAAAACTCCCTGCAATTAAAGACAGGATTCTGCTCCGAGAGGAAGCAGCGCCACGCCACCGGGGCCCCGGCGGAACCCTGGCGCTGTCACTGGCGGGGGCACAGCTAATCTGCACGGAGCGGGGGCCCCTGGGGCTCGGGCTGATGAAGGAGTACACAGCGTACACCCCGAGGAGGGCTGATTGCAGAGACCGGGGAAGGTGTAGGGACATTCCATTTCCTGTTTCTTCAGAGCATCATTAAAGGGAAAGGCAGCTCAATCACGGAAGGCCAGTTGCTGCACTAGCTGTGACGCATGTACCCAAACAATACCCTGCACGCTTGGTGCTTTTAACCCAGGTGTCAGCTGGGTCAATATCGCGTTTCCTAGAACCGGAAAACACCTACAGGATCTTTTCAACAACGTGAAGGGTTGGAAAGAGTCTATACAGCAAAGTACACAATTGCTAGTGAACCCGAAATCAGAGAATATCAAAGTAGACAGAAATTTCCCTTTGTCTTTCTTTCACATAATTCTTTTTAAAAGATAAGTGGCCCGTGAATTTCCTAGTGATACAAGAAGAAGGGTGTTCTCTTCCTGGGCATCCAGGGGGTTTCCTTAGAGAGGAAGTCTCACTTCTACGCCGGAAATGCAGGCAGGGCAGAGGGACTGGAAAGCCAGGCTCCTGTCCACCTGTTTAAAATGTTCTGTGAGGTCAGTACTTGACATCCCTCAGCCTCACCACCACCGCCTAACCCGCGGGGCGGACCCGCTGGTGGCGCGGCCCCAGCTCCTGGAGACACGGCTTCATTCCCGCTCTCGGGAGCTCTGTGCCGGGGCAATTGGGAGTAACAAGCATCACCAGTGCTTCCACCCGAGAAGCAGCTGGGGCTCCTAGTGGATGAGGCTCGCCTGGGACAACAGCCGGGAGGACAGAGGCAGGCGTGGCAGGCGGCTCTCACCCACGAGGCCGTGTCCTGAGCACCAGACTGGTGTTTCGTTCCTCACAACCGAGGCCTGGGCGCGTGAGCCAGCTCTCGGGCTTTCGGGTCTCAGCAATGGCATCTACTGGTGAGCCAATCGGCGAGCTCACGATGCTCAATTCCAAAGGGAGAGTCCCGATACCAACCCTGGCTGTGTGAGCAAGGGATGCCCTGCACCACAGGGGGCCTCGGAGAGCAGTTGTTGGAGGGGCAGGGTGCCCACAGTCCTGGGGGAAATGAGGCAGGAGGCTGGGGCCTCCTCCTGTGACCTCTGACCTCCCAGGAGGGTCCTCACTGTCTTCCCTGACTCCCAGGTCAGGGCTCCCACCCCACAGTCCAGTGCAGAGTGGGCCACAGTGATAAAAACACATGCACCCTTTAGGGTGCTTTTCGAACTCAACTAAAAAACCCATGTCTTCATAGGACAGCCAAACCTAGCGCCGGGCTTGCAAAGGTGATCCCTGCAAACTCCACTGCTTTCGGCCTGAGTGCAAAGCCTTGGAACACACACACACACGCATGCACACACATACACACACATATGCACACACATACACACACACACACACGTACTCGCGCACACTCGCGCACACACACACTTAATCAGAAGCATTAAAACCCTCTTGCCCCGCCAGGGGCCCAGGGGGCTGGAGTCTGGTCCTGAACATCAGAAAGCCATGGGCCACATCCCCAACAGGGCACACCTCCGGCTGCAGGTTCCCCCAGCTCGGAGCCTACAGGAAGCACAGATCCCTCTCTTTCTCCCTAAAATCAGTAAAAACAAATAAACATGCGGGCTGGCACAGCTCAGCGGCTGAGCATTGACCTATGAACTAGGAGGTCAGCGTTCGATTCCCAGTCAGGGCACAGGCCTGGGTTTTGAGCTCAATCCCCAGTGTGGGGTGTGCAGGAGGCGGCCCATCAATGATTCTCATCATTGATGTTTCTCTCTCTTCTTCTCTGAAATCGATAAAAATATATTAAAAAACACACAAACCATCGAACACATCCTCGGGTGAGGATTAAGAGACCCTCTCCCTGTGAGGGGTGCTCAGAGTCTTCCTGCCTTTGAGACCGTGTTCAGCACCTCCACGTTACCAGTGGTCTGGGCCCCAGGCCCCGCTTCTTAAGCGTTTCCACCCAGACAGACACCCGCACCCACGGGCATAGGACCCTCTGCTAGATCAGGCACCAGCCTTTCTCAAGAGATTCTCCTGACGCCCAACTCAAGGATGACCCTCGGAGGGGTCACCTCCTCTGGTCTCAGAACAACCGGCTGCTCCAGGGCATGGGCTCTCAGCATCAGCCCAGGCGCCAGAGAACAGAACTAGGAACTTGCGGAGGAAACACGGGACGTGCCTGGAGATTCCGCCTCGGAAAGCGGCAGAGCCTGAGTCACGTTCTGACTTTACAGGCACCATCTGTACCTGTCTGCCACCGATGGCAGAGGAGGCGCAGGAGACGGGCCATTAAGCAGCAGAGCCAGGCCCGGGAAATCAGAGGCGCTGAGCGGGAGGGCGGGGCAGGCGGGCGGGGAAGCAGGAAAGAGGGCGGGTTGTGCGGACACGGCATCGGCTGGGGACCCGGAGTCTGCCTTTCAGCGAATGGGAAGGGAAGGTCCGGCCAAAAAGTGGCAGCTTTCAGACCTCCGACGTTATGATCACAAGGAGAGCCCGGCCGGCGTGGCCCCGGGGTTGAGCGTCAACCTCTAAAGTCAGGGTTCAATTCCCGTCAAGGCACAGGCCTGCGCTGTGTGCTGGATCCCCAGTGTGGGGCGTGCAGGAGGCAGGTGGTCCATGATTCTCTCTAATCACTGATATTTTTTCTCTCTTTCTCTGTCTCTCTCTCCCCCCCCTTCCCCTCTGCAGTCAATATATATACAGTATAAATGAATTGCCCTTCCCACGATATTGGCCAATTAAAAACAAAAAACAAAAGAAACCACAGCAAAAAACTGAGGCCTGAGGTTGAGCAAAGAAGACTGACTGGACCCAGGTCCACAAAGCGAGCTGGTGAGCAGAGATGGGCCTGCTGCCTCCCCCTTACCCCCTCCCCCCCCCAAGCACACAATCCATGACCCCCACTGTCTGGCCACAGAACAGGCCGAAGGCATCCATCCGAGAGCCCTGTCCGGTCAAGTGCGAGCAGTGTCCAGACGGCTGCGTCTGGCTCTTACGACATTCCTCCCCACACAGGACGCAGGGGGAATCCACGTGCGGCCCAGGTCCCATGTGCTCTGCCAAGCCCATCGGACAAAGCGACCAGGAGTACTTAAGAGCAAAGGAGTCTGGGAAAGGCGATGTCCACCACGTCCATGGCAGGATGCCATCCCAGGATGACACTGGGTCTCAGTCCGGAACCTTCCCGGAGGCAGGACCGCAGTGGAGGGAGCTGCACCCTGAGAGCCTCGGTCCTGGAGGTCACCGCCTTTGACCTTCACACGCCCTTCCTCCGCGGAGACACGGCGCCCGGCGTGCTCAGTGACAGCCTGTCACACGAGAGCCACCGTGCCAGCCCGGGAGGTCCCGGAGCCCACGTCACTTCTGTCCTCGCGCCTGCCCGGGCCCCGGGGGAAGTGGGTCTGTGGGTGAAGGTGACCATGGCAGCAGCTCCGGACTGACTCCTACTTGCTCCATCAAACCCTGACCCCGATTTCCGTCTGGGCTGGACGGAATGGGAAGAGCCTCTCCTCAGCCCCCCTCTCTGAGGCCCCGGCACCCGGAGGAACCCGGACGGCAGCCGGCACGAAGCAGGAACATCGCCGGCGAAGACGGGTGCCAACGCACGCGATAAAGCAGAACAAAGTAGCAAATTATGTTGTCAGAGGAAGCAGAACTTTGTGATGGGCGATGACATTTATTCCGAGCGAGCAAGGACGAGGAGCCTGTCAGGTGCGACGTGGCAGAGGTTTCTGCGTTTGTGAAGAGCGCCTGGGGACCGCCGCGAAAACTGCTAAAACTGACACCGCTGGCTTTGTTCACGCCGAGCTCGGGAACCGTGCCAGTCAGCAGCCTCCCGCTCGCTCCGCTACCCTGTCTGGAGGCGGCACAAAGCGGGACACAGCACCGTGACACTTCCCAACACGTGGGGGACGGGAGGGGGGGGCAGGCCCTGCCATGGGGGTGAGACTGACAGGCGGTCCTATACGGGGGGCCCGCGGTGTCCCCCCCCCCCCCGAATCCTGGTGCGGGCACGGAGCCCCACGTCCCGGGCGACAGGGACTCAGAGGAAATGCCCCGCCCGTGCACACGGTGCAGCTGAGGCCGAGCTCCTGGGCGCAGTCTCCGCGGCCACCGTGCGGTGAGGCCGCAGGGGAAGGAGGGAGCCAGCCGGGCACCGGAGAGATGGGCAGAGGCAGACTCAAGGCCCTCGCTTCCCTGCCACTTCCTCCCTCGGAGGACCCGCCAGCGGGCCTTCGCCTCCACCCACTCCTCGCCGAGCACGTAGACGGGGGAAACGGAAACTTGAGCCCGGAGGCCAGCAATGAGGGGTCCGCTCCCCGAGCTGCCCAGCTCCTGGGCCGTGCTGAGCGGAATCGCGCCATTCCTTGCTCAGCACCCTCTGGCCAGCGATTGAGAAATCGCGCGCTGGTGTCCCAGAGAGATTTCAGGAACAGGTGTGTTCATGTGTGAAGACACCAAGGCCTGGGGTGCTGGCCAGGCCCACACCCGGGGAGAAGGCAGGGCCTGGTGACAGCAGCACCCCGGCTTAGGGGGCCCTGGCCATGAGGTGTTCCCTCCGAGTGAGAGGTCCCTGCGTCCTTCTTTGGGCAAAGAAAGGTGGCCTCTCTCCTGCCCGCCCCCTGCCCGCCCCTCTGGTCGCTGAGACGGAAGAGCGGCCGTCCGTCCTGAGGACGATGGAGCAAGTGACTACCCTTTGGCAGGACCGACCCCGGGCGCCCTCCGCGGAGATTCACGGGGCTGCGAGGCTGGGCGCTTGCCGCTCACCCGCCTGGTCCCTGGCTGCTCCCGGGAGCCTTTGCTGTCTGGGGTCCGGGGTGCAGCTCATTTAGAGCCTCCCCCTCCTTGATTCTGCAGGTGATGACTGTGTCCCCAACTTTCTCAGCAACGGGCTCTACCGAGTGTAAATAAAGGGGCTGCGTTCCCCTACAGGCCTGACCCTCTCCAGGACAGTATGCGCCCATGCCAGCGGCCGGTCTAAGGTCCCCGTCCCGAGTGCGAGGAAGCTCTGGCTCCTCCTCTGTGCCGTCTGGGGCAGCTGATAGAACACAGGCCCGGCCGGAAGGCAAAGCATGGACGTGCTGCCAGAACGGCTGCTCAGAACACTGAGTGCTTTTCCCGAAGGGCTCTCCCTTACTCCCCACACCCTGGGGTCTCCCTCAGCCCCACGCCAGTCTCCCTCACCCCCTCACGCCAGGGTCTCCATCACCCCCACCCCCACATTCCACTGCCAAGAACATATGGAGGAAAGAGCTTGGACCAAAAAGATCTTTTCTTTTCCTTTTTTCTTCTGTTTTTGGCTGCAGGAGCGGGGCAGTCACACAGGCCAGCCCTTCATCCCATAAACCAGACCGACACCAAGCCCACCCCACCCACCGCGCTTCCTCGTCCCCCCAGGCCTCTGACCCACTCACTGGGCACAGCCTGGGGCTGCTCACCAAGCCACCCCCACTTTGGGGTTGATGATAACAATAAAAAAGAGAAAGCCAGTGCCACTGCCGTCCAAATTCAGAGAAGACTCTCAGCCCCAGGAAAGCCGCTGGCCGGGGCCCGGCAGCCTCCTGACGCAGCTGGAACTGACCCGCACCCTGACCCGCACCCGGGCCTCCTCTCTGCCTGCGCCGGGGTCTCGGGTTCTGCTCTGCGGATGAGGAGGGCAGGCCCTTTCTGGGACAGATGCGGCTTCCGCGTCTCAGACAGCAAGGCCCAGAGGGACAGAGCGGGAGGCGACCTGACACAACCGCCTCCGCGTTAACCCGCAGGCCCGGGGCTGCCGTCCAGTTCCCACCGACGCTTCGCAGCAGCTCTTCCTCCACAGAAAAGCGGAAGCGAAGGGGCAGGAGCCTCCGTCAGCCCCTCTGCACCAGTTCCCACTGGTCCCGCACACAGCACGCAGGACCGTGCCTTCCAGAGATCCCTCCCTCCTGCGTCCGTCAGGTGGTGCCTAAACGCAGCTCTGATCATCTGTTTGAGTCGCCGGTGGCCATGCAGCTCCAAAGGCATTAGTCCGCTGCACACACGTCACGCCCGCTACACATGCCCATGTTGTCGTCAACAGACGCGCAAAACCCTGGTGCTGCCTGTCCCGACACGGGGACCGGCGAGGATCCAGGACCTTCCTGAGCACTGCTGCCTCACAGACTTTGCAGTGACACAGTCTGTGTCAGCACGCCCCTCCGTCATGCTTTCTGCAGGAGGGTCTCCGCCAGCGTCTCCCCCAGGCGGGGCCCAGAGTGCCCCCCTCCCCGGCTGGTTTTCCTGCACATGCCTCTCCGTGCTCTGTGACCTCACACTGGCACCACTCACCCTGTCCCTGTGAGACCCCAAACAAACATGCCTTCCTACGTCCGCCGATGGTAAGAGATGAGGTCGGTTAATGACCACGAAACCAGCGTTCTTGAGTTCCCGGAAGGTATCTCTGCCTTCAGGAATCAAGAGACCAGAACTCAGGAAAAACTCGGAGTGGGACTCTAATGGGACGAGATGCATTTTCTTGTGCATCTTGTAAACTGGGCCCGAGAAGAATTAAATCCTGAGCAAGGGTGGTGAGGTCTAATAGCCATCGGCGGGGACCATTCCAGAAGTGACCGTCATTATTCTGGAGAAGCACCCTCTTTTTAAATCGGAAGTAACATGAAATATAGGGCATGTGAAATTCATCCTGAGCTTTAAGGTATTTCCTGTCAACATGCTAAATAACAAAAAACTAAAAGTTTTATTATTTTATACGTTTCTGTTATTTAAATTTTTTAAAGGAAGAGAAGAAACACTTCTTGCCCCCCAGGGGAAGGACCAGTCGATACTGGAGTTGCTCTCACAGCCTACAGTGAATTCAACCATCACACGCCACGCGGCGGGAAGGAACACGCATTTCCTGGGGCGACGGCTCGCTCTGTCCTCCCGCTAAACGACGCCATCGGTTACACCAACAAGATGGGGAGCATGTTCGGAGGGCGCCGGACAACCTTCTGGCTGGCGGATAATTACCGCGGACGCTGACGGGGACCCTCGCTTTGTTCCGTCTCCCTTGTTAGTGCCGCGGACCTCTCTGCCTCTCTTGTTTTTCTCAAAAGCAATTTAGAAAACGCTTGTATTTTAGACAAAAGGAGAACATTTGGTGAAAGAAAATTCATCATTAGGTATCTAGAGGTTTGTTAATAGAAAAGGCAACTCCCACGGTGTGCCCCGGCGCTGGAGCCAGACTCACAGGCGCAGGACCAGCAAGCTGCCTTCGCAGTGGGCCGAGAGCCATTATCATAATTTTATGTTACAGAGACCACACTGAAAATTTAATACGTCCCGGCAAAAGGAGACAAAAGACATTCTGCATAATGCTCCTGCGAGCGCACTCTCCCGCGCCGCGCCTAGCCGCCCCATGCCGCTCCGCACGCCAGGAAAGGAGAAGTTCATTACCTACGCCAAATCAGAATTAGGCCTCTCTCTCTGATGGGGAACTTCATTAGGAAGCCCGTCTCCTACAGCTGGGAGTTTGATGAATCCATCTTCCAGTAATAATTCAGCACAATCAGCCCCAATTTTAAGGTGTGCGTCTTTATTAAGGGGAGGAGAAACAGATACACTGGATACACGCCGGTGCCTCTTGAAAGACGTGAAATCAAGATGCCACCGAGCATCGCTTCTGGAGACCGACAACATTCCGAGCGACAGGAGCGGCCCCAGGAAGAGAGGCGGCTCTGCCAGCTCGCTGTCCACGAAGGGGTGCCGGGCCGGGGAGAAAAATCAAAGCAAAGGAGCCACGCGGAAACACCTGACTGGAGGGAGGAGGGGGAGGGACGGTGACGCTCCGCACAGGGAACCTCTGCAGGTTTCCCAGGCAGCCTCTGATGAGCGGGGGACGGGGGAGGAGTCACTCCCCACCCCTGGAGGTCCAGGCCGGCGGTCCAGGCCCCCACACGCCGCCCCGGAAACCCCACGGCGGGGCCCAGCCCTGTTCCTGTCACACAGAACCCAGCCACCCGCCGTGCGGAACAAAGAGCTGCCCGCTTTACGTGACCCACACGTGGCCAAGGCCCACAGCAGGCTGGCTGGCTGCCTGGCCGCGGGGGCCTCCTCCATGCCCACCCCCCGGTGCCGAACCAGCCCACCCGTATTGCTGCATGTGGACGAGCCTCCTATCCTGTGCGCCACGCTAACCTGGACTGGTATCCACACCGGAGCGCGCACATCACACAGAGCTTCTTGGCCGCTGTCCATCATGCTTGCTCTCAGCACACAATGACAACGCCTGCTCTCCTGCAGGAGGAGGGGCGGGGGGGGGGGCACTTTGCCATGGCTGGCTCCCCCTTTTGTTGGCATCCAGGAGTTTCCCCAAATAATTACTCCAATATATATTTTGAAATGTGTATATTTTTATTGATTTCAGAGAAGAGGGGAGAGGGAGATAGAAATATCCATGATAAAAGAGAATCACTGGTCAGTGGCCTCCTGCACGCCCCCTACTGGGGAGTCAAGCTGGCAACCCCGACCCGGGCATGTGCCCTGCCGGGGAATCGGACGGTGACCTCCTGGTTCACAGGTCGATGCTCAGCCACAGAGCCACGCCGCTTAGGCTGCATCAATATTATTGAAAGAATCTGAGGGGGAGGCTTGAACACAAAGACTACAGCCCAATTTCCTGGGCCTCTTTGGGGTCATCGATGCACATTTCTTAGCCCTGACACTGGGCAAAACTCACTGCACAACAACAGCAGACAGACAGACAAAACTCAACAAACACAACCCTCCCCCCCCATCCCCCACCCCTGGCCATGGGCTGCCCGCCCCACCTTCCAACAGCAGGAGAGCTCACAGGACAGCCCCCACTGCCCTTGAGCCGGAGCCACGCCCTCCCTGAGCACAGAGGCCCCGAGACAACTCTGCTTTCCAACACGGTGGGGCGTCGCTGTGCTTTTGGAGAAGGGACAAAGCATTAAGAATGTCCTGGTTAACTTTTAAGTTTCCTGGTGAAGAGTTCAAAAGAGCCCGGCAGGTGTGGTTCAGGGGTTGAGCATCCACCTATGAACCAGGAGGTCAGGGTTCCATTCCTGGTCAGGGCCCAGGCCCAGGTTGCGGGCTTGATCCCCAGTGTGGGGGCGTGCAGGAGGCAGCAGATCCATGATTCTCTCTCATCACTGAGGTTTCTCTCTCTCCCCCTCTCTGACATAAATGAAAAAAAAAAGTATTAAAGAAACAATAAAATAAAAATTAAAAAAGTTGGAGAGACAGTGCTTGCCTACATTACAGGGATTTGCAATGAGCTCTCAGAACTGTCAGAAACACGAAGAGTGTTGTGAATTCCAGCTTCCCCTCAGGTTTATTTTTCCAAATTAACAACCTGGTCTGCTACACTCCCCTCTAAGGCTCAAGCTCCGCCTGAGACGGCGGCTCTTCGGAGCACTGTACGGGCATGCAGCACTCGCTGCCCTGGGCAGAAAGAGACGGTGGCAGTGACCTTGCTCTGACCCTTAAGGCAGACAACACGGAAACAGTTAGGAAGGGAGACATTACAGAGTTATCGTTCATAAAGCCTTCCCTATGCAGTTACGGCGGGAACTTGTTCCCCTGCCCCCCCCCCCCCAAGAACCCTGTCGGCTGGCTACCACTATTGTCCCCATTTCATGGATGCAGAGACCGAGTCTTTGAAAGGGCCAGTCACTCGCCCAGGTCCCACGGCCAGCCGATGGAGGGGGCTGGATTTTCACCCATCCACCTGCCTCCGGCACCCGTTTCCCACCATGCTCCCCAACCCTCTGGCAAGGGAGGCGTCGTTAGCAATTTCAGGACATCCAAACGCGGCTTACCCTCACAACTGCCACGGAATCATTTATGGAAACGCCCTTCTCAGGTGTCCTTTGGGGCAGGAGACACAAACTGTTTAGATATAAGGCAACGGGGCAGGAGAGGAAGAGACAGACAGGAAATAGGGGACTATTTCATGCCAAGATTTTGATTTCTCTAAAAAAAGACAATCAATCACTCCATCATCTGGGTTTATAAAAGACACCTTGTGAAACAACCTCCACTTTTATAGCCCTGGCTAGCTGGCCAGTTACCGGTAACGAACCCCCTTTAAGAGCTCAAGGAAGTGGAGCCACGTCCTGCTCGGATTCTCCCTCCCCGTATCCATCAGTCTCCCCCCCCAACCCCCCCGGCTCCGGGCCCAGGCACGCCCACGGCCGTGCTGACTCAGTCGTTCCACAGAGTCCAGCCCGTTAGTGTCCCTCTCACGTGGCTTTTAACCCGAGGACACTGCATTGTGATCCTCTCTTGGCACGTATGCCTGTCCCCAGCTCACAACCAGATTCTACACTCCAGAGAGCAGGGCACAGCTCTGATGCGAAAGTAAAAGACAAAGCACAACAAAACTGGTTGGAAAATACGTGACAAAGACGTGGGAGTCTGATGAGACAGGCATCCTCTGCAGGGATACCTACCCACAATTCCCTCTGCTTGGATTTTCTCCCTCTGAATCTTCAGATTCCGGGGCAGGGCGATTCTAAAACTGGAGGTCTCTAAAGCCACCAGGACACATCAGCGCCCAGTTAACAAAGCCACTGCAAAGACACTGATCAAGACCAGCTAGCCAACGCCATCAGCAAGCCAAACAGCAGTAACATCAACAATTCACAAGACAAGTGAAAACACACCTTGAGGTGTGTCTTTTATCCCAAGGTGCGATAACGGAGTCTGAAGCGCATAAGAAGGCTGTAGGGTCTATGAACCCTGGACACTTGGCCATAAAAACCAGTTGTCACCCTGAGAGGGATCATATATATATATATACACACACACACATATACACACACATATATACACACACATATAGATTCCCACCCTATCCCACTGCAGTCTAGTCCAAGCTCGGAAAATCCAGTTCGGCTATTTTCATTTCCAGTGGATTTCCACCCGGTTATTAGAAGTACACAGATAACCAGGTTTTGAGCAGCAGACAAAATGGCATTGTGGGATTACATTAGTTCGACAGCTGCTTTATGACTATAGCTTCCAGACCAATTTATTTAATATTGATCTTTAAACAAACATCAGTACAAATAAATGTGAGCGCTCCAGTCCCGAGGTTTTATGTCTGTGACTGAGGCCCGCACTCGGAGAGGCGGGCTGCTTGTACTCCTGCCTTTGATTCTGTTTTGTTTGATCCTACCAGGTATCAAATACATCAATGCCAAATTAAAACAGATCCATCTTCAGATAAACACTCTGTTTGTAATCTTCCGTGCAGAAAGAATGTCTCTATCAATACCTTCCAGCCAGCCTGGTAACTGATCTTCCCACGACTTGAGTCTGACGACCACGGAAGACCAGGTGGGCACCTGCTCCCCATCCCGACCTGCACCCACGAGGGTCCACCTGGACCGCCCGCAGGAAGGACTGGCTCCGTCCCCGCCGGCAGCCTTCTCTCTCTCTCCTCTCTCTCTAGCCATCCAGGCCCGAGGCAGGGATACACCCACGGCCAGCTGCCCCCCAGTGGGAAAGCGGCGGCTGCAGGCGAGGGTTTGGAGGCCAGCGGCAGGGCTTTTACGGGCCTGCAGTTGACCATTTGGAGGAGGGGACAGCTGGGTGCTAAACATAATCGGGAAAAAGCCTTCGATGGGGAAATAGATAATGAATCCTGGGATTAAACGCTCGATTCAATTAGGCGGGCCTGCTCGCGTGTGCGGCACACATGGACCGGCGTAATTATTTGCACAGGACTTATTTATGCCCTGCTTAGCCATCCTGCCGGAGCCGGAGAGGGGGTGCCGGGCCTGGGGACGGCTGTGGCCTGGAACCGGGGAAAGCTCGGCGTTTCTGATCACAGTTCACTCATGTCTGCCATCTGTTTCCCGTTGACCGAGGTCTGTGGGTCTTCCAGAAATGCATTTCTTTTCTCTTCTTTCCCTCCCTCCCGCCTCTTCCTCTCCACCCTTTCCTTCCTATTTCCTATCAAGTCACAACATTCTGGAAACAGTGGGTCACGGGGAAGGGTTCAGGAGAAAGTAAAACTCCTTTCAGAGAACATGCAGGTTCCCGACCTGCCCCTGTGCTAGCAGAGGGCCTGCACCTGCTCCCCGGTGAGGCGGTTCCTCCCGTGAGCCTCTGTGGGCAGTGAGGGGCGGAGTTTCAGAACACACCGATTGAAAACCAGTTCCACTGTGTCGCACACTAGGGCTCAAGGAAAGTCTGAGAGGACGCAGCATTTTAATGTCTAACATCACATATGAGAAAAGATCCACTTACGGCGCCGTTCCCAGTAAATCTAAGAGCTTGCTGCTATAAATAAAGCAACACATCTATTATTTATGTAAATACGAGCTTCTGCTATGCCTTTCCCAGTGTGCTGACTTAACGGTCCCAAAGCGTTAAAACAACCGCATCTTCTGCATCTCCCTAACTGAAGGACTCTCTCCTCTTCATCACACCACTGAACTCCGTGCACCCTAAGGGGCAGTGCCCTGGCCCCGGGCAGGTACGCTATCGCCATGGGAACAGGGTGAATAGGCAGGGGCATCCGGCCGCATGGCTGTTCTGCCTATGGGGAGGGGAGACCTCCCAGAGCTGGAGGGCGGACTGGGGTGCTATGGAACTCCGGGGTGCTGGCTGCACTGCCAGAGAGGAGGTCTTCTCTCAAGCTCTGGTGGAGAGAGAGCAGGAGGATTTCTTCTCAGAATCACCGCGAGGATTAAATGCTAAATTGTGCAAATTCGCTTCATAACCAGAAGTCGAGTGACTAGAAGGTCCATCCTCTTCCCTAACTCGTAACTATGTTCGCAGAACACCCAGGAAGGCAATCGTTTTATCACAGGAAGTCCACCGTCTTTGGTTAACACAGGCCTCTATGTTGCCTGATGTTTATACGGGACGGAGGGCTGGGATGGGTGGAAGGACCAGGCGGGATACATCCCTTAGCCCCCACCCCGCCCCTGTTCCATTTACACATCTGTCTGCATCCCCACGGAGTGCCGTGCCCGCTGAGAACGCTACATTCCCATGTCACTCCCGCACCCTTACCTAGACATGCCCCCCTGGGGGCTCACATCTGCAGGGATCATTGGTGAGGACCGAGGAGCCCACGGTGCCCAGCGGACGTGGTGCCCCGGGGCGAGCCATGGTACCTGGGGGTGTGAGTCACGGGTCTTAGCTCTGCTCCGGGCAGCGAATGCTGAGAACCACCCTCTGCAGACCCTCCGTGACGGTGCTGATAACAGTGAGCGTGTGGTTACTGATTCCTCACCTTTTCCTACTGACCCCGAGGAAACCGCCCCAGTGTCCTCAGATAGAACGCGCCTCCCTGCCTTAGAAACAGGTACCTGACGACCCCGCACCTCCCTCCGTCTTTTACACACGCTCTGCTCCCCGGCGCGCCCTCTCCCCCAGCCTTCCTGGGGGACGGTGTGTGTCAGGCGGGATTCTGCTCCTGGGTCCCCTCTTTGGTAGAAAGCCCGCCTTGTCCCTCTCAGGCCTGTCCGCGCAGGTACACCTGTCTTTTCATGATACCTTGTGATTTCGTGCATGTCAGTTATTTGTCTTGTCATCATTAACAGTACCTTCAGGAAAGGTAATACCATGGAGCTTTGAGCTCCACGTGGCTGGTATCGCACTCACCCAGCGTTCTGTTCACTTTGCTGAGCAAACAGGCGAATGGCGGAGGGGCTCACTGCTGAAGCAGAGCTTCAAAAACGGGCCGGGCTCTTCGGGGAATAGTCCTTAGGCGGCGAGCCACAGGCGGGCTAGACTTTTATCAGTTCTTGCAACTCTCCCTACAGCCGTACAAAAGATCTGGCCAGCCTTCCTTGTTCACAGACAATCAACCAGCCCAGGATAGAGGGTTAACTACTAGAACCCCTCCCCCCCCCAAGCTATGACTGTCGGGTGCAGTCAGAGAGGATTTCCCTTAGGGATTCGAGGTGCACAAACAAGAGGAGATTTTCCTCAATCAAAGACAAGCAGGTCTTTGCTGGCGGGATAACGGCCACCACATCTTGCATTCTGGATGCTGGTTCCCACAATGACTCCTTTCAGGAGAGAGTGGACGCTAACATGCCATCCTGTTGCCTCCAGAGACCCCCAGAGTAATAGAGAGTCAAGATTCAGAGGTCCTGTTTTTATGGAACGCTGTGGAATCTTCCGACACATCTTTAAAGCACCGGCCACAGGGAAGATCACAGCCCTATGGGTAGGCATGTATTTAGTGCCCTTCAAAGGAACTTAGAGATGTGCTCTCTAGGGACCCCCCAAAACTCACGGTCTCTCCCCAAGTCCCTAACCGGTTACCAAGGTGCTTCCCTATGAGAGAGAATTTAACTTTAAACAAGTCTTAAATCTGATACTAACAAGAGCGTGGAAATGATGATTTTCTTGCACTGCGGTATGGGAAGGCATGTCCTTCGCCTCTGCCTCAGTTCATCGGGAGTTTGCACATAGTCCAGGGTCCGCTACAGATCACGTTTCATGAGTAGAATTCAAAATCCTTTTCCTACTTTTACACGCAGCCCCTGACTATAGCAATACTTGGTTGACATTAGTGAAAACAGTGTGGTTACCAGAGATAAGCTTAAAACGAACAGTTCCAGGGTCTCTGGGACACCTACTTGGAAGTTAGTCTCGTTGAAATCTGACCAAATACCTCCCACCACTGAAGAATGGGTAGGCATCTGTCTTGTAACAGAAAGGATGGGACTCTCAGAGGGAAGGGGGGAGCTGGGTAGGCAGAGATTAACCTAAGAATGTACATGCACAGATGCATAAGCCAGGGATGGACACAGACAATACGGTGGTGAGGACCTGGGGGTGAGGGGACATCTGCAATACTGTCAACAATAAAGATCAATTTAAAAAATTAAATTTAAACTTTAAAATGCCACAAAAAATTACCTACAAATGCTAAAGCGGTCCGTTAAGACCAGAGATGCTCTCTTACGTTTTAAATGTGACCTTTTAAAAAAGTGCTGATCCTAGGCTCAGCCATCAGCACATTGTGGTCCAGGCGGTGCTATTCCTCAGTGCGTCCCGAGGCTGCTGATGGAGCGGGTGGTCAAGGCCACGTGACCCACACTCAGTTCAGTAAGTCACTGGGCCATCCAGTGCCAGACAGGTGGCCGCCATCCTCTAACGGGAGTCCATCCTGTCCCGCCCCCCCAAACCCCACCAGGCGCTGACCGGTGAGGCGGGGGAAGGCTGCCGCCGCGCCCCTTCTCTGGTGCTCTGACCCGGGATGAAGAGGCCGGCCACACGGCTCCGAGTGGGAATGGAGAGCCCGTGGCTTCCACTTGGGTGATGGGCCTGAGATTCACAGGACCTGTGGGCACACCGTGTCCTGCAGCTCCACATGGTCCCACCCGGGCGAGGCTTTCGGATCAAACCCTCCTGGTGTGAACCCGATGGCGCCGGGAAGCTGCGGGCGAAGTCTCCACCGAGAGGCACCGACACTGTGGGGACCGCGCTTCCCACTCAGACATCTGACGCGCTCCCCAAAGGGGCTCAGCCTCCACTCAGGCAGCTGGCTTGTCTGGCACCTCAAAGACTCTCACAGAACTGCACGCTCCCCTGTGTCCCATCACCCCCCTCTTCTCCTCCTCCTCCCACATGCTCTGCAAGCTCCCCTGGCATGACCGTCTCCCCAACCTCCACAGCACACGCAAAACAGGCACACGCAGCACAAGCACACGTAGAACAGGCACACACAAAACAGGCACACACAGAATGGGCACACACAGAACAGGCACAACCAGCACAAGCACACGCAGAACGGGCACACACAGAATAGACACACACAGAATGGGCACACACAGAACAGGCACGCGCAGCACAAGCACACGCAGAACGGACACACACAAAACAGGCACAAGCAGAACGGGCACACACAGAACAGGCACACGCAGCACAGGCACACGCTGTAGCCCGCTTACGTTACTCGCCTCTCCAGCCCTAAGGCAAGGGGCCAAGGAATCAGGGCTGGGCCACGAGAGGAGCCATAGCAACAGGGAGGAGATGGGAGAAACAAAGAGCAAACGCCTAGTGCCGGTCTGTTGTCCCGGCAAAACAGCGAGCATCTCCCAGAGGCGGGCTGCCCGGCCCTACCAGGCGGCTCCCAGGGGCAAAGGAGGGAGCCCCAATCCCAACAATCCTTGGCTTCATTTCGGCTCCAGTCGTTGAGGAAAAAGTCCGGAAGTAAAAATGACCGTTTTCTGGAAAGGCTGTATTTCTAAAACTGTCAGAGCAATGAATAAATCAGAAGCAGGCTGTGGCCTGAGGCTGCTAACCTCTACACAAGCTCAGGAATGGCTACTCCGGATACGACCCATGTTTCTCCATGAGTTATCTATCACACGATTGGCCAGCTGACATGGAAGGGGGCCCAGGGTTTTCCCGAGTTTGCCAGGAAGAGTGATGATGTGCACCGCATCCTGAAGCGAGTTGGTGCCAAGAAAAGGGTGAGGGATCTGAGGAGGCCGAAGGTGGACGAAAGGTACAAGGAGCAACAGAGGCAAAGGCGGGCTTCAGGAGTGTTAGCCCATCAATCGAGCAATCAGTCAATCAGTGGGCACATTCTATTATGAACGAGGATATCAATGTCACCCACATAGTGGGAGGAGGAACTTTATCTGCTCTGATTCTCTGAAATCTACGGAAACGATGGCGATCACATTATCTGCCTACGTGAAACCACTTGTAAATAACGCGAACAGGATCATGGGTGGGTGAGGGGGCCGGGTATAGGAGAGAGAGGCTGAGTCTTTGAAAAGAACGTCTCTTCCAGAGGAACGGGGGCGTATGCTTCTGGGTAAGCTCAGAGGACGAACCTGAAGAACGCCTTACAGAGTGTCTAGTACCAACCCTTCCAGCAAGTACGACGCCAGGACTAGCTCAGCGTTGTGGTCACAATGGCAGAGCAGACGGACAGTGGGTTCCCACCGACAACCAGGGCCACGTCCTTCCGTCATGACTGTGCCTCTGCGTGGGGATTCCACGCATAAAGTCTGCATGTCCACGTTCTCCATTTAACAGAAACGTTCCTCAGGCTCCGTCACCTCGTTACAGCAGAGGTACAAAAGCACACGCGCGCACACACCACCTACAGGAAGCCATTCACAGTCTAAGGAGCCAAGCGAAAGGAGAGACCAACCTGGCTCAGTCCGTGCAGGTCCTGGCTTCCATTTTGTAGGATGCTGCATCCACCCTCAGGCAAGCGGATTTGCTCCCTTGTTGACCACTCCAATGTGCCACGGTACAGCCAGTATCCTCTGTGTACATCACAGGCTACGTAGGCCCTGGACTGTGTAGTTCCGTTGGTTGAGTAGTGACCTATGAACCAGGAGGTCATGGTTTGATTCCCGGTCAGGGCACAGGCCTGGGTGGTGCGCTCGATCCCCAGTGTGAGGCATGCAGGAGGCAGCCGATGGATGATTCTCTCTCATCATGGCGCGCGCTCTCTCTCTCTCTCCCTCTTTGACATCAATAAAAATGTCCTTACAGAAAATGCTCTCAGACGTGGTTGCTCCTAAGGACTGAGCCTAAGGAGATCATTGAGGGAACCACGGAGTTCTGGAGGAGAATGTCCACTGCAACGCTGTTGGGAAGAACAGCCCAGCGGTACCACTCAGAACGGCACTCTAGCCTCTGCTCACGTCCCGGTGGTCAGCACAGCACAGAGACACAGCCCAGGCGCTCTGTGGCCTCATGCCTTCCATGCGCCTCTGCAAACCCTGTTCTGTGGCCTTGGGAGAGCCAGTGCATGCTTCAGTGCCTCAGTTTCCCCAGACATAAATAGGAGGAGTACCTGTCTCACAAACCAGGTGCCGTGCAGCTACATGAATGATTGCATATGTCCGGAACAGCACTGACAAACAAGAGGCACCTGTTAAATGTTAGTTACACATTTGCTATCTTTGAAAACTTAATGGCACATGAATGTGTGCATTACATACTATTGAGACAAGCAGAGAACACGGACATTGTATGCAGTCAGGTTACATGCGTATGTGAAGTGTACGTGCTTGCGTGGAAATGCACTTCCAAAACAGAGCGCTGAGGGACACTGGCAGAATGTGTTCCGAAATGCCGTCATTTGGCTCTTAGAGTTGGGACTGTAAAAATCTCATTTTTCTTTACACTTGACTGCATTTTCTAAATTGGCAATAATCAGGGGAAAGATACAGATCACTCAAAGAAAAAATAGGAATAGCTTTCCTGTATCTTTACTCCGTGATCATTAGGAAACAGATCTTCCGAGGAAAGGAAACATTATCTCGTATGAACTCACTAAAACACCCAAAATGGAAGCTCCATGAAACAGGGACGGAGATGAGGTGAGCTAAGAGAGAAGGAAAGGCCCAGCAGCAAACCAAGGAACCATCCCATGCACCAAGCCAATGCCTCGGAGGCGGGTCAGAGCACAGGCGCGGGGCAGCCCGTCCCCCCCTCCTTCACACCGAGAGGTCAAGCGACCGGCTGCGGTGGCCGCTGGGGCACAGGCAGCAGAAAGGGTTCCAGGTGACAGGGGCTGGCCCTCCCCATGAGCGACTCACCTGGTGGTGAGGGGCCTCTTCTACCCAGTGAGCTAACCAGCTTCTTCTGGGACAATTTAAAAAAAATGTTTTTATTGATGTCAGAGAGGAAGGGAGATAGACATCGATGATGAGAGAGAACCTGGATCGGCTGCCTCCAGCCTGTCCCCCACTGGGAATCGAGCCTGCAACCTGGGCCTGTGCCCTGATGGGGAATTGGTGATCCATAGGTTGATGCTCAATCACTGAGCCACACGGGCCGGACCATGACAGTTTATATTTCCCTCCAAGTACACGTATCTGCTCTGTGGCCCTAAACTGGGAGAGACCCGAAGCCAGGTCTCTCCAGGGTGGGGGTGAGAGTACCATGGTCCAATGGGGACGGGCAGAGCCCCTTCCTTGCCCCCAGGGAAGGACCTGCAGAAGGGATGTGCAAGGCAGGAGGTCACATGACTGACTCTGAGTACAGAAAACAGCCACAGGATTAAATTAACCATGCATGGTGTGACTAAGTAACTCCCCGCCTGCGGACACCCCGGCGACAGATTTGTGCGTTGATGCTGCCGGTCAAACTCCAAGTGGCTGGGTCCACCTGGTATTTACCCGGGAGAGGAAACCACTGTGGACCGAGACCAGGACGGAAGAAGACAAACAGTCTAAAGCACTAGCCGTTCTACACATGCGACGGAGTCCCTGCACACCTGGGCACCACTAAGCCAGGCCAGGCCCAGCCAAGCGGCTTTGGACAGGGGACGCGACCCCCCGGGCCTCCACCGGCCCCTCGCTGTGCACCCAGCACAGGAGCATCACCGGGTGACCCGGAGGAGTGACTGAGACGACAAAGGTAAACGCGCAGCGCAATGCATCTCTGCGCAGAGGTGTTCTCCAGAGAAGAGCACGCGCAATGGCAAAGCACAAGGAAGCATTGCCAGTTGTAACTCGGTTGGAAAAAGCTTGAGGCAATTCCCAGGGGCAGGAGAGATGGGGAGGCAAGGGGCACAGAGAGCACCAGACACTGCCCCTCAGGGCCTCCGATGGTTCAAGGTGGTTCTGGTAGACACAAAGGGGTGAGCTGTCGGTTACTCTGTCCAGGTGAGCTGGCCTGGTGACAGGCGATGCAGAGCTCAGAACACGGAGCCGGGCAGGCTCTGCCATCAGAGGGGTGAGGGGGCGTGCCTCGTACCAGCAGCCACCGTGCCCTCTGGGGTTTTGCTTGTAGGGTGTTGGCCCAGTTGAATGAACGCTTCTCTGTCCCTTTCACTGTCCAGAGGGTGAGTGAGTGAATGAATGAATGAACGATGCTGTGCATTTTGCTGAGGTCCACATGGACGGATTTTAAGTGAGGAAGAGCTCCTTGTGAGACTTCAGTTGCAAGAGTAAAAGCTCATATATGGTACACAGGCACCCTTTCACACATGCACACCATCACACACATGCACATGCCTGCATCAGCACATGAACACACACACCACACATACCCACACAGCATACCACATGCACCAGCACAGAAACACCAACACACACAGGTGCACATACACATCAAGCCACACACATGCACATGCACCCCCCCCCCCATTTCCTGATCACAGCGTTCTATTCAGAGGGGTTTTATTTGCTATTCTCCTTGTCAGGTTGGAAGTAAAATTTCCATAGATAAGCTCACACATACGCATCCCTTCGGTTCTGTGTATTTTTACAGCACTCGGTATATTCCCAGAGCGAGAAGAAAAACACAGACCAAGGTGAGAATTCTTTCGCTATTTCCACTGCTTTTTATGCGCAACAAACAAGCCGCATGCCATAACGGGAATTAGAGCTGGCATCTGGGGAGGCTGCCGGTTTTTAGGGGGCCGTGGGGGGAGTGCCGGTTTTTGCCAGAGGGACTCGAGCAGACAATTCACAATAAAACCGAGCAGGTCCTGACGGGAGGTTTGGGGCAGCACACTGAATTTAGGGGCACAGCTCCGGCCCCTCCAGGGACAGGCTAATGCCTCGGGAGGCCGTGGCTCAGCTGCGAGGAGCTAATAAGGTTCCCCGAAGCAGACGCGGCGGCTCGTACAGATGTGGCGGGGCCTCCGGAGGCAGGTCACGGGCGCGATGGCTGCTGGTCTCAGCACGCGCTCACTGAACGCCGGAGCAGCCCCCACGCCGGAGGCAGCACAGGCCCACCCTTTGTCTCCAGCCCTCCTTCACTGCTCCCCTCACTGCTATACAGAAACACGCGTGTGCGCACACACACACACACTCTCACACACATATTCTCTCTCTCCGACACACACACACATACACTCACACAGACACACACACATTCTCTGACATGCACACACACACTCACACAGATTCTCTCTGACACATATACTCACATAGACACACTCTCTCATAGATATATACACACATAGATATTCTCTCTCTCTCTCTCTCTCTCTTTCTCTCCCTCTCTGGCACACATAGACACATACACTCACACACACACACATTATCACAGACATGCACAGTAAAAGTTCACATATGGTACACAGGCACCCCCCCACACACATTCTCTCTCTCTGACACACAGAAACACATACACTCACACACACACACATTCTCACACACACACAAACACATACATTCACACACACATTCTCTGACACATACACTCTCACACATACAGACACAGACACATACTCTCACATACATACGCACACATTCTTACATAGACACACAGATACACACAGATTCTCTCTCTCTCTGACATACACACACACACACACTCTCATACAGATACACACACACACACAGAGATTCTCTCTCTCTCTGACACACACACACAGAGCTCTGTCTGGGTGCTGCCCCTCCCGGGCCGAGGGTCTGCCATCGTCGGGCCTGGAGCGGCGGGAAGTGCGGCTGGAAAGCCTCCTGGAAAGCGAGTGTGACAGCTGGCATGGGGTCTGGAGCGAGCAACTGTCACCGTTTACGGCACAATGGCGAGGAATGGGTTTTGGCAGCTCCTCGCGCGGTTCATGGTGTGTGGTGAAATGGCTAATACTGTGTGGATAAAGGCTGATTGTAAATAAAATGGTGCGTTTCTCCAATTCTCCCCGCCGCTCCGGTCTCCAACGACACTTTGGAGGAGACAGATGTAAAGCACCTGATTTCACTCTACGGAAAGCCCATGAAGGGAGCGAGCGGGGCTGCACCCACAGGAACCAGAACCTCGAGAACGGACCGGGGACCTTTCACCGGGTTGGGACAGACTGCAGAGCCAGCTGGGATGTGCAAGCACAGGTGTGTTTGGTGTTTTCCGATGACCGGCGCACGCTGCCCCTTTGCCACGAATTTCCTGATTTCTAGCCCAGAAGATGTCAACGCAGGCCGATTCCCGAAATTCCCCAGCCGCCTTGTTAACAGGGACATGGGAGCTGCCTCTGGGGGCTCCAAGCTCTCAGCCCCGGGGTGGGGGCTGCAGGAAAGAGGGCGTCCCTACAGCTCCGTCTCTGGGAGCAGCTCTCCGAGAGGAGCCTACTGCAGGCCACCCTTCGGGTGCTTGACCCGCTGTCCCTCCTCCGAGCGGCCCAGGAAGGGCCCGGCGCTCCGGTCCCAGAGAGGACACTGCAGGTCAGGGCCGGAAGGAAGGTGGTCATGACGTCACAGTTGACAGGCTCAAGGCCTTATACTCATGGGGAGGGGGCGTCATTCTAAAAGCCCTGCAAACAGAGCTTCATGCGAATAAAAGACAAAACATAAAGTCAGGAATAATAAACGAAGGGCATGAAAGCGAGTGTGACTTCAGACACGTAGTATAGCGTATGGCGATGTGGGAGTCTACAGACATCCCCGCCCCCCACATCCCCGATTCCACACACTTAAAAACACCGCCCATTCCATCCTCCAAGCTCCCTCGCTCACCCAGTCAGTCCCTGAACCAGTATCCCCTCACCGAGCTTCTCCCGGCACCCATGCAGGGCAAAACGTGCTCACAGCCCTGGCCAGGGGCTCTGTCGGTCGGAGCATCATCCCCCGCACCAGAATGGTTGTGGGTTTGACTCCCGGTCAGGGCGCACACCTAGACTGGGGTTCAATCCCAGGGGAGGGCACATAGGGCTGGCAAGTAATCGATCCCTCTCTCTCAAATCAATAAAAATATATCATCGGGTGAGGATAAAAAATGTTTTCTCTTTCAGAGGCTGTGATGCAAATTTAATGGACGTGTCATGGGGACTGGCCATTGGACTGGTCTGTCCTTTGAAGACTCGCAGAGAGGCTTCCATCACAAGCTCGGGGCACACTCTGATAGCGCTGAGGGTGGGATGTGGCTCCCGCAGGAAATAAGGTCCACCACCGCTGTGCCCGGAACGTATCCGTCACAGAGCAGCTGCTTAACACCATGCAGGTGCGATGCCTTCGAGGCACCTCAACGGGCAGGAGTCAGGTGTCGGTTTGCCGTTGACAAACCCTGCAGGGTGGACTGGGCTAAGGTCTGATCACTGAGCCTTTACATATATCCACCACTTATTCTAACTGTTACCCTAAACATAAAAATGGAACTTGTGCGGAGTTTTCTCAGTCGTCCCTCCTCAATTGTGTTTATTTTTTATTAGGAAAGAAATAGAATCCAGGATCACACAGCTCGTTAGGAGTGGAGCTGGATCCAGAATGCCTGCTTCTAAGCAACCAGCGAGGTTTATGGAACAGGTCACATGGCTCTGATTGACTTTAAATCACGAAAGTCACCACAGTCGATACTATCAAAGGAGAAAACACCGCACAGTCTGAGAACGAAATGGACTCGCATGTGTCCGGTCAAGGCGAGCGCGGCCCGAGTCGGACAGAACAGCGCCGCCCGGACGACCTGCAGGCCACGGTCCTCCCTCCGTGCGAATAGCCAGCGGGGCTCCAGGGCAGAGAGGGCTCCGCGGCGTGGAAGGTGCTGGAGCACCCGAGGGAAGAAGGCAGCGGCTCAGATGGAGCCCCCATGTAGCACCCTGCCGCTGGCCTGGGCCAACCCGTCCGCTGCAGCGTGGAGGCCGGCCAGGAGCGGGAGGCGCCGAGCAGAGCGGGAGGAAAATCAACTGTGAAATTGGTAATTTTATTGAGTTTCACGGGGGCTTTGTTGTGAAGACACGAGGCCGTTGGAACAGGACGCCCGTGGTCACGCTGCGCACACCGTGTCCACTCCCGGCCCCAGGTGACGGCCTCTGACCCGAGGCCCACAGCCCGGCCAGCCTCCTCAAAGGAAGCCTCAGAGCGGGGACGGCACGGGACGGACGGCGGCCACGCTGTAAGGCAGGGGCTCGTCCCAGTCCGGGGAGAGTGTGTGTGTGAGTGTGTTTGCATGTGACTGTGCATGTAGGTGTGTGTGCACGTATACGTGAATGTGTGACTGTGAGAGTGTACATGTGTGCATGTGTGTTTCTCTCCCAGCGTGTGAGGAGTGTCTTTTCTGAGGAGGGCTGCAGGTCGGGGCTGAGAGAAGAGCCGTCCTTTCGCTATACACGGTTAGGGGGCCCAGGAGGAGGGGTGAGGAAGGCAGGCAGAAAGACCGAGATGCAATGCAGTGACACCGTGGGCATTCTCATTCGCCCAAGTAACCCACGACTCAGCCATGGCTGGCAGGGAGTCCCCGCTGGGAAGACCCGCTTGCTGGCCACGGGGAGGGAGGAACAACTGGTGCCCGATCTGGGCTGGTGCCCCCCGAAGCCGGAGGCGGGCGCAGTGAAGGAAAGGAGCCGCTTGACTGGCAAACGCAGGGGTGGCTCTGGGCCTGCCGGGCTCCGCACAGCGGTTCATTTGCTTTCGGGTGGAAGATGCTGGAAGATGTGCCAGGTGTGAGGCCGGGCAGGACGGCCGCCCGGGAGGAGGGCCGGGGGGAGGGAGGCTCAGTGGGCGTGAAAGGGACACTCCAGTCCTCGGTGTGTGTGCCAACACCTCTCTTCCCGTTCCTCCATGCCTCTCCTTTGCACACCATCTCCCCCGTGCCAGTACAAGGGTCTGAGTAGAAGCTACCACGCCAAGAAGGCTTATTTTGATCAGACACCTGGCGGTTTTGCAAGGGAAGGAATGAGGAAAAGCGTAATGGCCCTGTGTGTCTCCATGAGTTTAACTTCCGCTGTCCCCCCCTCAAACCCCTTCCCCCCCACTCAGCTCGCCGTCCCTGCTGAACGTGGCATCGGAGGTCCAGCTGGCGTCGTTCGCATTAACTTCTTCGTGTGCAAACCGTAGCAGTCCCCCACCCAGCCCCTTCCAGGACACAGAGGAGGGTTCACTCCTTTTCAACAGGGAGAGCCACGCACGCCAGCTGTGCCCTTTCTCAAGGACACGCCGTGCGTGCGCACGTGGCCCCGAATGGCGGTGCATGGCCGGCGTGGACCGGCGTCCCTTTCCCACGCCCACCCACCCCGGGGCCTCCCCGAACCCCGCACCCTCCCTCAGGGCACCGCGTTCCAGCTTCTCTTCTTTCCCAACATGCAATTAACACGGCTGTGTGCTCAATGGCTCAGGGAAAGTACATCTTTTATATTCAGGTAAGCAACCCTGCCGGCGCGGTTTTCTGGGAATTAGGGTTTTTGAAGTCGGGCTGAGCGGGCCCCTAACTCTGACAGAGCCCCGCAGGCTCCTGTCTTCACCTTCACATCAGACGGCAGAGGAGCCAGGCCCCCTCTGTGCTCTCAATTATCCCGAAAGCACGGCGAGGAGCCTCCGTAACTCAATCCCGGCGGAGGCGTCTTCAGCCTGTGCGCGCGGCTGGAGCTGCTGACAGCAGCAGCCCCGGCCCCCCGCGGTCCCCCAGGCCCGACTGTCAAGTGTGAGCAGCTCTGCCTGGTCCCCCGGCGCTTCCTCCCGAGACCGCACCGCACATGCGTGACGCCTGATGCTCGCTCGCCGGGAGGCCGGAGGCCACGGCGCCTGCTCCCCCGGCGCTCTGTGCTCCGGCACCGCGTTCCACGACCCGCGGGCCGGGCCGAGGGGGGTAACTCCACCCCAGGCCCAGCTGCACAAACACGAGGAGGGACGTCTCCTGCCGCGGGCCCTGCGTGGAGCACGGAGGAGGTTCCGGAGGGCCGTTCCCGGTGCCCCCAATCCTCATCTGGACTTACGAGCCGGCCCAGTGCCGAGACCCCGCACGTCGCCGGGCCTTCCTCCTCCGGGACACGCTGCTCTCGGCCCCAGCACACCAGGAAGAAGCTCCCTGTGTTCGCTGGCTCCATCATCAGCCACAGCGCCGCACACCTTCCAGCCGCCAGTGGCCTCCTCCCGTCCCGTCCCCGGCCCCCCTCCCCCGGGAGAGTTACACGCAGCCTAGTCCACACCCAGCACCAGAGGCCATTCCGCGGCAGAGCCCACGCCAAGGCCGATTTCAGAAGGCCTTTCAGGCAGCGCTCCATCTGCCAACCTGCTGCCACAGCCCATGCCGGTCCTCCTCCTCCTCGGAGCGGGCACACCCCCAAGAGTGAGCTCCACGGTCACTATGGACGTCGGGTGATTTGACATGACAACACGGGGCCCGTATCTGTAACAAAGGACTGCTCTGGCCCAGCCGGTGGGCTCAGTGGTTGAGCACTGACCCATGCATGGAGCGGTCATGGGTTCGACTCCCAGTCAGGGCACAAGCCTGGACTTTGGGCTTGATCCCCAGTAGGGGGCGTGTAGGAGGCAACCCGATGATGTTTCTCTGTCATCAATGTTCTTCTCTATCTCCCCCTCCTCTCTCTGAAATCAGTAAGAAATGTTCCTTAAAAAGGACCGCTCTGGTGGGGGTAACAGGGAGGCTGAGCGTGGCTGAGGGCCGGGGCGTGGGGCAATCGCTGCATCTTCCTCTGGATTCTGCTCTGGACCTAAGCTGCTCTACACCAGTGAGGTCTTCATTTTAAGAAAGGACGGAGGGTAGAGACGTTTCCACAAATCACACCTGTTGCGACATACTCCGCCCCCTCCCTGGGGCTGTAGCTCAAAGGGGGGCTTCACCAATGAAGTGCCTCCGTGATCCCTCCAACTCCCAGGCAGCTGACAACTCTGAGTCTCCCCAGCTCAACAGACTCTGTCTCAGCGCACGTGCTGCAGTGCCCGGGGCTCCTTCAAACAATATTCCTATCACTGTTTCACTGTCCGCCATGTTTCTTGTTCTAGATCTTTACGTCGGCACATTAATAATTCCGTGAACCACTATTTTTTTAAAAAAGTGATCACACACACACATTCTCTGCAAGATAGCACCATCAGGCCTCAGTGGAATATCGGCTGTCCTTTCATTGTCGGTAACCTGTCCTACGTAAATAGAGTTCAAAAGTTGTACCAGGAGGGTCCTGGCTTCGACATGGCAACGCCCACAGGCCCGACACGTGGGGGTCCCTGCAGATATGAACTATTACAGCACACGTACCCCGGGCACTGGTGGAATTCTCTTCCTCCTGCAGGACAGCACCCCTGCTCCCCCCTCGCTGCTGTGTGAACCGAGCCAGGGCAGCTGTCTGGTCACAGGCCCTGCTGGTTCCATGGGCACAGGAGTATCTGCTGAGACGCATGAGGGACTGCAGCCCGCCTGCCCTGCGTTAGTGCGCCGGTCGGCTATGGCGTGGAAAAGGACGGGTCCGCTTCCCGCTTTTCAGGCTCTCACAGGCTGCCGGCTCTGCCTGATTTCCTCCTCACGCTGCTCCACGTGTGCCCTGAGGCTGGGCAAGCCACTACCTGTGCCCTCCCAGCTGGGCCACCTCCGTCTGGCCGGGCACTCCATCTCCGGGGGATGGTCACCGGGCGGTGGTCACTCTGGTGTCACGACGGCTCACCCGGACGCCCGGCCTTAACACTGCCGCGCTGCTTAGGAGCGACAGTCACCACGGTTTCCACGGTTTCCCTGCTCTGCTTGTGTGTGACCAGTCACCGGTCCAAGTTCACTGAATTCACACACACAGACACACACACACAGATACCCCCCACACAGATACTCCACACAGGCATATACCCACACACCCACCCACACACACACACACACTCGCATGTGCACACACACAGTCACCCCAGACATCTTCTGTTTAAGTGCTTCTGTGATACTGGGTTGAACCTTTAAGGGGAAGTGGATGAGCTAAAGGGGACACAGTCCACCGTGAGTAACAGTAATCACAAGCTGGAAACGAACCTGGACGTCACAAAACACACCTGATCAGAAAGTGTGCACAGCACCTGGCCGAGGCAACGCGTATTTCCATTATTGTCAGACACGGGGGGGGGGGGGGGGGAAGGGGACGAGGTATGTGTGTGGGTGTATGTGTACGTGTTGTTTTAAAATCTCATCAGCCCTTTCTCATCTTTCCATCATCACATTTTCACAGTAAAAACGGTGCCCTAAGGCCATCCATTGGAAGAAACGTCTTAAAGGGACCGGGACCCGCCAACATCCTGCCGAGGATGCCGGCTTCCACCCGCGGGCATTTGGTGGAGGAGGAGGGGCCGGCCATGTGTGGTAGAACTGGAGTTATGGATGGCACGCGCCTGTGCCCCATCTGTCAAACGGGGTGTCTGAAGGGAGGGAGAGCCAGAAAGGCCCACAATCCGGCTGCGGGCTGCGGGCCCGTCCCTTGAACGGCCGGCTCGGTGAGAATAAAGCGCGTTCACTTGGCCTTCTGAGTTCTGGCGGCTCTCAGAGCATCAGCCAGTGTGTGCAGGGAGGACGAGGCGGGCACGAGGGAGGGCGCGAAGGTGAGCGCCTCCTGCCGCCCCCGCGGCATCTTGCGGTGCCCAGAATAGCTCCAAGGTTAAGCGCCGTGCCCTCCCCCCCAGAAGCGGCTCCTCGGCCGAGGCAGCGCGTTAAGGGGTGATTTAGTGCCGGGCATCAGGAGCGCTCACCTGCCCCGTCCCCGCGGCCCGGGCCCCGGGGGAGGGGGCGGCGGAGAAAGCTCCACAGATGGCAGAGCCAAGCTGCTCGGCCGCGTCTGCCTGGGGACCGCGCCTGCGAGCCCAGCTGGTGCTTGGAAGCGGCGCGCACGGCTCCACCTCGGTGCCGCCCGGCTCCCCTCGGAAGCTCTTGGCTCCACACACGACAGCCATTTTAGATCTCACCCCTTCCTCCGGCTCCGCATCCAACTGAACAGTTGGCCCTCTCCTGCTAGATAATCAAATTCCTCCATCT
Source organism: Lasiurus borealis (assembly GCA_004026805.1). Taxonomy (NCBI): domain Eukaryota; kingdom Metazoa; phylum Chordata; class Mammalia; order Chiroptera; family Vespertilionidae; genus Lasiurus; species Lasiurus borealis. Next base: position 7,455 of record PVJN01005918.1, on the reverse strand, counting down.
GGTCCCCTCCCTGCGGACGAAGGTGGGCGCACCCGGCCCAGACAGGCGGGGAGGCCGCTCCCCGCACAAAGCAGCCACAATAGGCAGAGCACAGCCTGGCTTTCCGAGGGGAGGAGGGAAAAGAGCGTTAAATGCCCATAAAATCACCTCCAAAATGAGAGAGAGCCGAAACCTGCCCCGGCACACACCGCCGGCACCGGCCCCCACCATGCGGCACCGGCGGCGCTCCGGCCCCGGTCAGCGCCCTGACTCCAGGCACAGGGCCCCAATGACTCCGAGGTGCCTCCAGGCACGGGGTCCTCGGACACGCACCACCCGGGACCCCGGCGGTGTGACCGCCAACACCATGTGTGGACCACGGTCTACAAGGCAGACCTGGGACACAGCCGTGTGCGGACGGCGGCTCTGAAGGTCACGCACACGGCCTTTGTGTGTGAGCGAGAAGAGGCACTGGTTTCCTCCTGAATGCTGCCCTGGCTGGGACTGTGTGTGGGTCCTGTAAGGACCGGCCGCCTCCCCTGAACCTGACGGCCTGTGGCCGGGAGCGGGAGAAGCCAGCTTCTGTGCGGCTCGCGTGCTCCCGTCGCCTCACACCTTTAATTCACTGGAGTGTCTTCTCCAGTGGTTTTCAGGGCGGCCCTGCAGGTGCCCAGCACGGGCATATCCACCCACATTTTATAACCCAACAACAGGCTCAGAGGCGCCCAGAGACCCACGGAGGGCAGGCGGCCGTGAGGGGCCAGGGGAGCGGACCCAGGCCTCCTGCGGGCGCAGGGCCGGCTTCAGTGGCCGATGGGAGGAGAGCTCGGTGGGCAGAGTGGGCAGCGCTCACGGACGGCGCCTGCTTCCGCTTTCTCTACGGCGTGCCGAGCTCAGCATGCATGTCGGAGGAAGAAAAGCCAGTGTGCAATGACTGAGTTCTGCCCGCCGGCGGGGCTGTGTGTGAGCACGGACCTAGGAACCGGGAGGTCCCCGTTCGATTTCCGGTCAGGACACAGGCCTGGGTGTGGGCTCTGTCCCCAGTAGGCTGGATCATCAATGATGCTCTCTCATTGTTGATGTTTCTCTCTCCCCACTCCCTTCCCTCTCTGAAATCAATAAAAACATATTTTTAAGAATTACTAAGCCCAGTCCCTTTAGACATGAGAGACCCAAAGGCCAGAGAGGTCAAGGGTCACCTGAGGCTGTGAGACTGATGCCTCTCAGGCTGAACCAATTAGAGTGTATAGTGTGCTTGGGTTCTTGAAATATTTGTTGCGAAGTTGCCTCCCGGCTCTGAGTGAGGATGGGAGGGGAGAGCGGAGAGAGCTGGCCTGTGTTGAAGGTGGGTGGGGGGAGGCAGCTGTAAAACTCAGAGGCCGAGGAGTCTCCCCCTACGGCCTCCACTGTCCCCTCCATGTGCCAGTCATGAGGTGGCGGCCATGGGGACACTGAGCCTCACCAGGGCGTTTTCGGAAGGAAACGTAAAAGCTGTCACTCCTGCTGCTCCATCAGAGACACAGCAAACACAGCTCTAAAGTGTCACAGTCCCCAAGAAACAGTGCTCCGACCGCAGACAAAGCTGAGTTCATGGGAGCAGGAGGCCCAGCACAGCCTCAGTGGGAACAGGTGTTCCTGGCTAGTAGGTGTTTTTGTTTGTTTTTAAGGAAAACTCCTCTCGATTGCCGCACCAGGAGGTGGCCTAGGACACTCCGCTCACAGCCTCCTCTTTCCAGCTCCTGTCCCCACCGCGACAGACTGGGAAGCCTCCACTAACCTGAGCCGCCAGGGCTAATGCCCAGGTTTACTCTGACTTCATAAATAATGTAATGGCCGTCGACTGAGAGCCTCGCGTCCCCGTTCTGATTGGAGGGCAATCAATCGCCGGTGCCTGGAAATGACGGCCGTCCATTAGAGTGTGAGCTAATTGCAGACAAACCAAGGCCTTCGCCCTGCGGTGGTGCCAGGCGGCAGAGCCCCCGATCCTTCCACTACCAAGTTTAGTTCTTGTAAACGGGAGCCGCAGCCCTGCTTGTCTCCTCTCCGCCCGTTCTGAGGACAGCTCCCCCGGTTTCCCGCGGCAACGACCCGGGGCTGGCGAACGCTGGGCCCACGCCCTGTGAGCCCCGTCCCCTCTGAGGTCGGGTGCGTGTTTGGGGTTCAGAAAGGAGGCAGGAGTAGTGTGAAGGCCATGCCCATGCTGAAAGGTGAGACGGATCACACAACTCAGGCCTGTTTCCCTGGGAGTTCTGAGGAATTAATTTCCTTCACTAAATCTACTGGAAGCTGCACTTCGGCATTTGTGCGTACAAGGCAATGCGTTTGTTTGTTTTGCCTCCGAGTCAGTCGGTTGCTGTCTGGGTATTTCCAGGAGCGGGGGAGGGGAGGAATCCGATTTCAATAACTACAAAACAAGGGCAAGAAAATAGAACTAGATCGGGCCAACACTGGAAAAGGGAAAGGCTATGGCATCTTTACATCATTTTTAAATTCATTTTAGAGAGGAAGGAGAGAGAGAGAGGTAAGAAGAGAGAAAGAAAGAGAGAGAGAGAGGGAGAAAGGAAAGGGAGGGAGGGAGGAAACGAGAGAGAGGGAGGCATTGATGATTGGCTGTTCCACTTATGGATGCATTCACTGATGATTCGTCCATGTGTCCTGGCCAGGAATGCAACCGCCAGCTTGGAGCATGGGAACCGCACTCTAACCCACCCAGCCACCCGCCCAGGGCTCACAGCATCCTGTTCTCTGTCTTTAGTTTTGACAACTAGGTAACTTATAACAGGTGCACTCGCAATTGGGCTGCAGAATCCATGTCCATCCCAAGACAAACTTTTATTTAGGAGAATGAGATTCGAATTAACGAGTGTTACCAACCACACAGGCACACACCACGGTGAACTCCTCTGAATAACTGCCCTCTGCTCACCTCACACAGAATCCAAATTAGAAACCATCACTGCATGGAAAACTTCTCCCAACAGCAGTTAAGCTTCTTTGCACGATTCCCTGTTGTATGGAACCTGCCCCAGCCTCCGACTGCCAGAACCCATTAGTCACATTCATTATGCCTCTATTTATTAATGTGTACACTTCGCAACGCACGTGCTGGTGGAACAAAAGGAAGTTATGAAATATCAAATCAGGGTTATGATGGAAAGCAGAGCGGAGAAGCAATGGTGTTTTAGTCCTCACTGGTGCCAAAGCCACTGTAACGATTACATTAGTGGTGACAGCTTTAGAGTCCTTTCCAAAACCTAGCCCTTATCGCTCCGATTGTGCAATAGAAAAAGTATGCAATTGGTTACAGGTTATTGGCTCCCAGCGCTATATCATGAGGATACTGTGCTTCTGCTCCTGAAATCTGGACAGACAACATCATCTTCACAGATGCAACTGGAATCTGCTCCGTCCGGCCATCACACAATGGGGCAACATACGGCTATTTGCTGAGACGGTTCAGAGTGAACTCAATGATGGTAAGATGACGGGCTGGCAGCAAAAACCCGCAAACAATCAAACCTTCCCCAGAGCGAAGGGAGGACAATGCTGGCTCCGGCAGGGCGGGTGCTGATGGATTCACGGTCACGCGGCCACCCCGAAACTTCCCACAGGAAACAAGAACTGTCGTTTGTCTGTCTACGAGGAACAGGGTTGGCGCTACCTTTCTCCCTGGACCCGCACACACCTTTACAGACGTGACCCACCACACCCAGCACACCCGTGTCCCAGGCACCCGCACGCACTCTTACAGACCCACCACGCCCAGCACAGCTGTAAGGAAGCCGTGGAATAGGAACCGCAGGGAACGGGTGCGCGCAGTGCTCTTTACTTGGATTTCTCCGATGTGTTGCTGCAGTCTGCAGACGGGTTTGGTGAAAACCTTGCCACCGGACATGCTGTGCCCCCGAGTGACCAGGCCATGACTTCGCCCTAACACACTGACCCACAAGAAGCGTGAGCCCCGGCGCGCCAGGATGGTGCTGAGGGTGTGCTCCCATTTTCATCAACATCTGGACTTGCACAGCTGATTCCCTCCGGCCAGGGTGGCGCTGTGCTCAGGGTGTGGCTGAGGGGACCAGAGCTGGGGCAGGGGACCGTGGGGGTGAGAAGCCAAGGGACCCGGCCCTCCCCGATTCTCTCGCACACTATTCGAACCGTGCACACCGCCTCTGACCGGGGCACCCTTTCCTCCCCTCGTTCTCCCCCAGCCTGTCTCTCTCCAGTCCCTGCCACGTCCCTCTGCACCGGCCACTCCCAGGCCTCTTTCTGGGGAGGACTAGGTGTGGGAGAGGCATCTGGTCCCCGGCCACCTCAGCGCAGCCACGTCCAGCCCGTCCCTCTGGGTGGGAGGAACCCAGACACGGATTCAGTATGGGACAGTGTGCGGTGTGTGTATGTGTCGTTTGCATAACATGTTGTAGACTGTCCACGCTTACCAGCATGCGTAAGGGTGATTGAAAACTGGCTGCATGAGAAAACGAGAGATGGAACAGGCCGAGAAAAAGATGGGAGTTATGCCACAGCATTAGGGAAAGAAAGAAAGCAGTTTTAAAGGATCTATCATTTCTCAGTCCCAGGTCTTTGACATAAGGACATCCACTTCAAACACTGGAAATATTTTGTCAGATTACTAAGCCCATTTTAAAATCTGCTTCAGTATTTCTTCTTTAGTCCCTTCCTTCCGTGATGACACTCTGGGTAATTCCATTACTCTCTAAGATTCATCGCTTTCATTTTATCCGGCAAAAGGTATGATTTCCGAAAGAGTGAAATTCAGAGAACTAATTATCTCTAGAGCTAACATTTAAAAATTTCTGTCATTTTTATGTTTTGGAAATGATCACATCGACTGGGTTATGTGTGTGTAAGAGAAAGAAAGAGGGAGAAAGATCACAAGCGTTGCACCAATACATTTAATGTACAAATGCCAACTTAGGCACAGACTTCTCTAGAATTTCAGAAGACAACAAAATCAGATTACCAATTATTTCTGAGCAAACATCAGCTGACGTTGGGGGGATTAACACTTCCCGGGGACAGGTGCCCCAGGGGAGAGGCGCTGGGAAACCGGTGCCGAGATAACACATCAGCTGTTCACCTCTCTCCCCCCCGGTCAGCTGGCTGCACGGAGGCGGCCTGTCCCCCGGGAGTGGACATTCCCATCGAAAAGTCATTACCCACGGTCCGCTCCCTCCTCAGGAACAGCCGTCGCCGCTCTAAAGGGCTCGGGGCTCAAGCTAGTTTATTTATAAATAATAAACTGCCACTTACTCAGAGGGGCAGGGGGCGGGGGGGAAGAGAGCCCGGGTGTGAGTGGGCCCGGGCGGCCCCTGGGGGCTTGGGTGCGCATGCTCACTGCACAGCCGCTGGACTGCCCTCACCTCCCATCTCCCGGCCACAGGGACGCCGTGTACCTCGCCAGTTGCCGCAGATGCAGCTCTCCTGGCACCGCCACCAGAGCGGCTCACTGTTCCGACTGCCCAAACTGCGGTGGAGGGTCCGGGCGGCCGGCAGCCCGGCTCCCGGTGCCCGCGCTGACCGCGTGCAGATCGCCACCCCTCCCCCCAGCCTTCCTGAGCTCGGTCCCGTCCTCGGAGCGCAGCCCCATTACGTCTTAATGACTGTCATTAATTTCTAAAGAGCGTTAATTTCAGATTTTTAATCACCCCTTAACTATTCAATTAAATTTCAATAAAATGTTAAGTGCGTACAAGTCTTCTCATTTTTCCTAAAATTCTTACCACACTCGTGTGACCCAGGTCTGGGGTCGGAGGGAGTGGGACGAGAGGGCACAGTGTGACTCCAGGCCCCGCCGGGATGGACAGTCCCTGAGAGCGAAGGTGGTGCTGGGAGCCCCAGCCCTACTTCCAGGGTGACCTGAGGCCTACTGGGTGTGGGGGTGTGGGGTCTCTGAGGAAGCCTGTGATGACGTATTGGGCAGTCAAACCAAAAGATATGTTTGCGTATCTTTCAAACATACTCAACATCCTCAAGCAGTACTCATGGCAGCTGGCTGTCATGGGCTATGAGGTGGCCATTCTTGTCTATTCCTTAGAGTCTCTCCACCGCAGAGGACTTTCCCATGAACCAACGGGGTCAGGGCCATCGTCAGACACTGGGAGGGACCTGAGAGAGAGCGAACGCGTGGCTAAGTGAGGTCTGCGTAGGCAGGGAGCCTGTGAACACGAGGAGCCCCAATTCTGTCTGTGGCATGGGGGTTCGGCAGAGGGAAAGTGGAGGTGGGTGAACTGGAGCTTGACTTAGAGTCCTTGAGCGCAGCCACCACACCCTACTCTGTGAGGCTGCCACTCGCAGGATGTAATGTCAAGCCTCCCTCTCACTTTGAGCTGCTAATGAGCCCGAGTTATTTTGGGACCAGAAACTGGGTGGTCAGCACAAACACCGGCGGCGGCGTTGCCAACGGAAGAGCTGTGATACCTGAAACCGGGCCGCCCGTCACTCTCATGCACGACCCGGCGCCGACGGAGGCAGTGAAATGACCCCCCGCCACCCAATGCCATGGACATTGATGCCTGTACCTTCTTGGACCAACAGTTTTGCTACGTGTTCTGGTCCATTCAGACGTGCCCTGGTATTCCTTTAAACACACTCAACGCTCGAGTGTCCTCTGACTGCAAAGAGGGGGAAAAATGCCACCTTCACAAAATTAGGGATTGTTTATAAATCAGGCCCGTGACTTACACGTTTATGATACCATTCCTGTAAATAACGAGGCCCGAGCCTTCCCCGCCATCCAGCCAGAACCCGCCGCACAGCTCAGTTTTAAAATGATTAACTGCAGCATGCAGCTATGACTTTATTTGTAAGGAGCAGTTAGGAGAGGCGAAATGAGTATGCAGCTTTCCATTATATACAGGCATATTTTCAATAGCCGTGTGAGTCTTTTTATGGCTCCATTTATGTCAATGTCCTAGTGTCATCTGTAATAAACTGGCAGCAATTAGAGCCACAATAAACCCCATAATGCAACACAAACAACAGGAAGTCTCCCAGAACCCCAACGCTCTAAATTTACATCTCCCCTTCGAAAGTCTATTTATCACCCGAGTTTGCAAGCCCGTCTGCTAAAGAGCGCTCTAATTAAGATGTATCTGGTGAACAAGTGTCTGCTTTTCACCCCTTTCTTTTAACAGATCATGTATGCGCCGAGCCATCTTCGTCGGGGCTCATAATGAGAAAACTGTGATATGCAAAAACTCTGTGAAATCTTCCCTGCTCCCCGGAGACCGCCCTTGATGCCAGGCATTCATCATCCACCCTCTAATATCAGTTATTTTGTGCCTCCTCTGCTTACACCAGAATTAATTTTTGCTTTAATTACTCTCTTCGCTGGAATGCTGATGAAGGAGAGGGACTCGGCATTTGGGGACTCGGGCCTCATTCCACTGCTTTAATTTAAATGAATTCCACCCGGAGAGGCAGGCAAACAACTGGCAGGGAGCCCTTGGGGGCTCC